>NW_023608887.1:0-23896 GCF_013339725.1 Rhipicephalus microplus | reverse complement strand
GCTCGCACGCTCGAGGGTTGGGCTTGTTTGAGCCCGTCATGTGCACGTGACCTGTTGGTTGGATGCTGGAGAGGGTAGGAAAGAGATTTGGCTTGTGAAGGCTACACGGGGGAGTGGCAAAGGTTTTGAGCTTGCCTCCTTTCATCCTTGTTTCCTGCTGTTAAAAAAAGAAGAAACTGTTTTCTCAGCTTGTAATGAACCGATTGAAAAACTTTTTGTGGTATAATGCTCTCCGTTAGATATACAACTTCCACAGTTTGTTATGGGACCTGGTGAGTGGCCCTTTAAGGACTGACTTCAGGGATCGAAAGTATGAAGTTAGGCATGTTGGTAATGCATAACGGATCACATAGCACAAAAATTTGACCCAGGACAAGAGAAGGAACAAACACGAGTGCTCACTTCCAAGAAGATTTATCTTGAAGAGCAAACACATATATACTCCTGAAATGTGAAAATCAGGCAAATCATTCAAGACGCCCACAACTGCCATGCGCAAATATCTTACATTTTCAAAAAAGACAATTTGACAAAGCCCGAGACAGAGTGGTGATGCAGTTCAGCTCTAGTCTACAAATCCTCTTTGCCTCGATAATTTCCGTTGTCATTTTATTTGTTGTTTTTTCTTCCAGCAATAATGATGTCCCGCAAAATCATTTTGCAGCCACACGTGCTGCAATGAACACCCTTGTAACCTCAAGAATGGTCGCAATCGTTTCTTGGCCTTGCACTGCAGCAGGTGTGGCTCCAAACCACTTTTGTGTGACACCATTATCATTGGGAAAAAAAAAAAACTACAAGAGAAATTGTCGTGGCGAAAAAGATTTGTAGACTAGAGCTGAACTGCATCAGTACTTTCTCTCACTCTGTCTCTAGGGATTTGTCAAAACGAATTGTCTTTCCTGAGGATGTAAGGTTTTCGTGCATGGCAGTTGTGGGCTTTTTGAATGATTTGTCTATTTTTTGCATTTCAAGAGTATATATATTTGCTCTTCAAGATAAATCTTGTTGGAGGTGAGCACTCGTCTTTGTTTCTTCTCTTGTTCTGGGTCAAATTTTCACATTATGGGATGAGTTAACTTTCTGCATGCACCACCTTATTTTTTTCCTTGTTTTAAGCTAGTGGTGGAGCGTTAACTAGAAAGTACATAAAAACATTGCCAAATGTATGTTACCCCAACGAACCAAATTCCTTTGTTGAGGCAATCCTTTCTGTGGCATTCCTTCTTTATTGACTTCGCATCAAGTCAAACCTCAAACCTGTCTCTTTCATAAAAGTTCTAGAACTAGTTCTTGCTTTGTTTTGTTTTTTTGCCAAAAGTAGAAAAACTTCCATCCCTTTGTTGAGCAAATTTTCCTGAACTAAAATATATTCATATCTAATGCACAGAGTGAAAAATAAAAAACAAGAAAATTTATAGGCTGATCACTAAATGTCAATTGAATAAGGATTTCGGAAATAATACCATGAATGGCACACAACAAACACTCATGCATGCAGCCTTTTACCATGTGCAGCTCTAAACTGCAAACAAAAAGTATCAGATATTGTATATGATTTGCTTTTTTTTCTTTTCAGCAACAGTAGCTTGCCCTTTAAGAGAAAAATATGAATATCAAATTTTCAAAAATAGTCATTTTTGAAAACCTGTCAATATATCAAAATGGTTTAGTTGATTCGTGATTATGCAAGCAGTTCTTGCATGCCTGTGGCACTGGGATTGTTAAATGTAGGCAGGCTGAGTTTGTAATGTTCTAAAGCCTCAGCATTTTAGTGTTATATTACAATATAACATTCAAATATTTTATGAATGCAACTATGAAATTTGCTCACAATGAGTTTGCTACAAATTAAGCAACCAAAGTCTGTGTATATATTGCCCACATTAACGTCACACTGCCACAAGTCTCTAGGCGGAGCCTGACCGCTACAGAGCGCGTTCTCGGGTGGCGGATAGAGAAAAGTCTTGCAATGAAGTGATGCTAAGCAGCTTCTATTAATAAAAAAAACTGGCACTTGTGCCCGCGGACCAACAGGCAGAAAATACATATGACAACAGGAGTCTTTTCACTGCTGTGGTGGGCAAGTTGAAAGTTTCAGGTGCCATTTTTTAAACTCTTTGATTTATCTGTTGTTTTTTTCGTCTGTTTTCTTCATCTTGTACAGGTCCAGTACATTGTGGACTCACCCTGTTGTCAAGTCGTCAGGAAGTTGGATGATGCTGTCTTCTTCTAGCTAAATTATGCAACTACTAAGAAGGGGATCAGAATTCTATTTTGTAGCAGTTATTTTACAAATAAATGTTAGTAAAATTTTTCTTGGTTGTAGTAGTGTCATTGTGTACTCACGGACCATAACATTACATAAGACAGGAATTCAAGTGCACAGCAAAAAAGTGCTGCTATGAGCACCTGTTATCAACATCAGCTGGTCATTCTTAATTTTGGTCTTTTATTTATCGCACATCGAGTAGCCGCAATTGCTTGGTTTACAGGCTGAGAGAAAATTTAGCTCCCTTTCTTACACGCCAAAGGTTGCTGGCAGTGAAACAGCGTTGTCAGCATTTTGATAGATACTTTGAAAATGAACGTGAAAACGACGGAGGGACAAGACAAAGGCGAAGTACTGAGTCTTTCTTATCTCTTGTCTCCGTCGTGTTCGTGGGCGTTTTCCAAAAATGCATAGTTTCCAACTCGACCTTACTGATATATTGTGAAAACTTTATGAAAACATGAATCCCCGAAGTTAAGTATAAAACTTTCACATAGAATGCATAACTTCTAGCGTCAACAGTTGAGCTATTACAAAACTTTGATAAGTCGCAATACACGTAAAAGCAAGTATGGTCAAGCTTCACTGCCTTCTGAAAGCACTGCGGTAAAGCCGGCGTGATCAGAAGAGCATTACATGATACGAAATGAACGCATGCACAGGCCACTTGTGCATCAAACAAATATAAGCATTTGCGACTGCTCAGGCCAAATATGCATCTTGGCACGTCCGTTTCAGGCAAACAAAAGGACAAATACTAAACTATGATCAAGCTTCACTGCATGGAAAAAGCACTGCGGTAAAGCCAGCGTGAGCAGAAGAGCATTACATGATACGAAATGAACGCATGCACAGGCCACTTGTGCATCAAACAAATATAAGCATTTGCGACTGCTCAGGCCAAATATGCATCTTGGCACGTCCGTTTCAGGCAAACAAAAGGACAAATACTAAACTATGATCAAGCTTCACTGCATGGAAAAAGCACTGCGGTAAAGCCAGCGCGAGCAGAAGAGCATTACATGATACGAAATGAACGCATGCACAGGCCACTTGTGCATCAAACAAATATAAGCATTTGCGACTGCTCAGGCCAAATATGCATCTTGGCACGTCCGTTTCAGGCAAACAAAAGGACAAATACTAAACTATGATCAAGCTTCACTGCATGGAAAAAGCACTGCGGTAAAGCCAGCGTGAGCAGAAGAGCATTACATGATACGAAATGAACGCATGCACAGGCCACTTGTGCATCAAACAAATATAAGCATTTGCGACTGCTCAGGCCAAATATGCATCTTGGCACGTCCGTTTCAGGCAAACAAAAGGACAAATACCGAACTATGATCAAGCTTCACTGCATGAAAAAAGCACTGTGGTAAAGCCAGCGTGAGCAGAAGAGCATTACATGATACGAAATGAACGCATGCACACGCCACTTGTGCATCAAACAAAAATAAGCATTTGCGACTGCTCAGGCCAAGTATGCATCTTGGCGAGTCCTTTTCAAAAAGACAATTACCAAAAGATGATTAAGCTTCACTGCATTGCGAAAGCATTGCGGTGAAGCACTTTTAATGCTTTCAAATGCCCCGTATGAAGAACTTTCTGTAAATGTATCAAATCATTATAACGTTACTTCAAAGTACTCAATATTTTAGTGCCACAAGAATAATGAGATAATAATGAATTGATATTAGTTTTAGTAACTCATTTTAATGAAGTTGTTATTATCTCTTTATCTTGTAGCTTTCGAGCTTTACTTTTGGCATAAACAGAATCAAATATTAGGCTAGGTATATAGTACAAATTTATGTTCGGTTACATGAAATTTTGAACAAAGAAGCATTCATTGCTTGCAGGAAGTGACACGTTGCATGACTTTTCAAATGGCGTAGTGCCTTCAGAAAAGTGAGCATGTGTACTCTGCAGAATGAAGACAGATTTATAATGAAGGAGCTTCAATTTATCCAAACTATGATAAATCTTTCTCTTTCTTGGCCTCTACTTGATGTAGATTGCCAAACCGAGTGGTGTACACAAAATGTATTGTGTACGATGTTTCAATGGGATAAAGAGCACAAAGTGGCTACTAAAAAATTAAAGTTACTCATTGTCTAAGAGTCTCCAGGGAACGGTCACCTAGCTGCTTGTTACTACCGTATTTACTCGCGTAATCCTCGCACTCGCACAATTCTCGCACCCTTCACATCGGCCAACAAAAATACGATTTCTTTTTTTCCTCGAGTAATTATCGCATTCCCCCGAAAACTGCCGCAAAAATACCGTCTGCTCGTTTCAACCACTGATGATGATAGCGCGTGCTATCTGGCGCTATTTCTTGACTGTTAAGCAATGGGACCGAGTACTTAAGGGAACACGAAATATACGTGACGACTAAAGGTAACAGGAATGCAGCAGTGATGAAAAATAGGGCACTGTGGAATTACAATAGGTATGATGTTGTGAGAAGACTATGGAAAGATGGAAAGGGGTCATGGTTCCTGGGCTGACGTTCGGCAATGTGGTCTTGTGCATGAGATCAGAAGTTCAAGCAAGATTAGAAATTAAGCAACGTGGAATAGGTAGGCTTGCTTTAGGAGCTCACGGGAATACACCAAATCAGAGAATACAGGGTGATATAGGATGGACATCACTTGAGGGCAGGGAAGCTAGCAGCAATTAAGATAAAATTTGAGAAGCGATTGAGAGAAATGGGGGAGGACCGTTGGGCTAGGAAGGTTTTCAGCTACTTGTACATGAAGAATGTCGAAACAAAATGGAGGAAGCGAACCAGGAAATTGACTGGTAAATACTTAGAAAACAGCAGGCGGCCATACCAAAGACAACTATCGGTTAAGAAGAAAGTGAAGAAAACAGAGACTGACATGTGAAGAATTGGCATGATTAAGAATTCTGCACTAGAGATCTATCGAACTTTTAAGCACGAAATTGCCCAGGAAAAGATCTATGATAATACTCGGGGTAGTTCTCTACTGTTTGAGGCCAGGACGGGAGTATTGCGAACCAAGACATATTGGGCCATATACGAAGGGCTAGACACAGTATGCAGTGCGTGTGGAGAGGAGGAGGAAACTGCTGAACACTGGATAATGTTCTGTAAAGGGCTTCACCTTATAGATGAGGATGACGGTGCAGAGTTCTTCATAGCACTGGAGTTTAGGAACAGGGAGGGCAAAATAGACTTTAAGCGGGTAGACTTAACTAGAAGGAGGTTATCTGATTGGTGGCTAAAGTCAAGGCACGAGTGAAAATTGAACCCTTCGCTGTAAAGTACGAATCCTCAACCTCACTATTTAAAGGGGAAAAAAAGAGATAATCTAATGGTTTGTTCACTAAATATTACGGCTAGGTGGCGTTAGTCGCTGCCCGATCTAAAGGGTACAGCCATAGAAAAAGGGAAAGACAAGAGAGGACACTCCGCGAAACCTGGCCTTAGGAAGCGCGTCACGACTACGTAACGAACTAGTGCTCTCACCAAACGTTAGAGGACGCAAGCGCATAAAAAAACAGTTATAACTAATGCAACAAAATTGTTTTTACAAAAGAATAATTATACGCCCAAATTTGGTATGTTATTTATACATAAAAACAATTTATTCAACACGCCTTACGCGATTATTTTTCTTCAGCCGTACTGTCATAAACACCATCAACCCAACGACAAGCCCATGCATGACTGACAGCGGGAAGCTTTCGTCGCTCTCGTCAACGTCGGCTGCGTCGGCGTTTTCGTGCGTGAGATAACAGGTGAGGCACATTTTCAAGCGAAGCTTGTTGAATGACATGTTGTTGGTCTTGTTGGGTCATTTTTTCAGAAAACGGTTACACCTGCGCGAATAAGACACTATTCAACAAACATAGAAAGATGCACACACACACGTTGCACTTCGTGTGTGCGAGTTTGTTTCTTACGTGGCGTCTCATTCACGCAGTTGTAACCTTTTTCTAAAGCTTGTAAGGACGGGGAGGTTCGCTAAAAAGAAAGTTTGCGGCGGCTAGACGGGAACATTGTGCAACGTATGCAGTATAGCAAAGGCGGCACGGCGTCAAGCCGAGGCGACGCGTGCTGCGTCTGCCACGGACGCGAGCGTCTGTGCGCTGAGCATAGCTGGGCAGCTAGGTCATAGGCTCGGTGGCTCGGTGCAAAATATTGAGAAGCGTTCGCTGGGCCTCGCATGCTTCACGACGCGTTTCCCGAAGGCTCGGAACACGAATAATTCTTGGTGTGCCGGAGGCAAATCTGGACTAGCCAAGTGGCCATCATCTTCGTTTCTTCGCTAGCCTTGTGCCACTAGTGCAAGCTGCCCCCAAATTGTTTTGACGTTTCCAATATAATTTTACCGCACAAATTTCAACTACGATTTTTCTTCCCAATTTACTGCTGATACTGCTTACGCACGAAGGTGTTCGAAAGTTCTCAGGCCGCGATACCATTGCATTACAAGGGATAGCGGCCTGGAAACTTCTGAAGATCTTTGTACGTGGTCTTGACGTCTATCTTTGTAAGTCAGAGTTTTATGGGTCAGAGATGTATCACTGGTTTTGTATTGTGCATCGATTAGCTAATCATTCAAAGGGGTTTGCTGGTACACTTATGACGTGCACATATCTTTTTCGTAATTTGACAGCGAAGCATCCGCTTACTAACATTTTCAGACCGCGCTGATGCCATGCCGTCCGGCGGTCCAAGCTACGGCAGCTACTGCTGTGTATCGTGGTGCTTCAACAATGGCAGAACCCACAAGAAGCCTGGGACGAGTTTCTTCCACATACCACGGGGCGGCAGGTGTGTTAAAGCTTTTGTATGGTTTGCATGTCTTTAGTCTTACTGTTCGTACTTGCTCAGTGAGGGTAACAATAAAAAATCACTATTCAAGCACTTCCCCTTTCAGCTGATAGTTCATTGCCAATGCAGGATGAAAGCATAGATGCAGTATGCTGGACGCGATGATCTCCTTAGTAAGCCGGCCAGCCTATTGTACGCAACATACAGGGTTTGTAGCGACCATTTTACTGCTCAAAGTTTCATGGACCCTGGACACACAAGGCTTACAAGAATGGCTGTTCCCAGTGTGCAACCAGCTGCACCATGTAAGTGATTGACTGAAACTCAAATATGTGCAATAGCAGCCACTTGTATTGAATCAGTGGCGACAGTTATCCGCGAAGATTTTTGTAGCCGATGGAGAAACCTCACTATAGAAGTAACACTTGGAAAGTCTTAAATTTTGTGAATTGTGGGCTATTACCTTCCTAACAGCAGCTTTGCATTTCTGTTGTTTTTTGATGCTCTTGACCTGCGCAACTTGTTTTGAAAGACTTTAAAGGGCTATTTCACGTTATCTTCAAGCCTGAGTGCACATGTACGTATACCTTTCATCAGTGAAAGCTGGCACTGTTGATAATTCCAAAAATCACAAATTACTTGTTTCCTAGTTGGTGCCTTCTCTTTTCTTCCACGTTCGACCATTTTATGCGTTTGAAAGAGCTGTTTAAGTTTCCCCATGCTACAAGCTTTGTAACTTGTACCAACTGCACATATATGCAGGTTCTCTGAGCGTTGCTTCAAGTAGTGACTGTGACATGTCTGCAAGGTGCGGATGAGCTTCAGTTTGTGTTATTTCAAGCCTCTTACTGACACATTGTCGTAATTTCATTTCTTCAGGTCCTGCGGTAGAGGCTTCAAAAAGCGGCTCCCACACATTGAGGTGCCCCGATGAGCAGGGTGCGTTCAGTGTCGCGATTTCTTTTTTTTACCCAAATTGACTGTTGACCAAACCTCTGCAGGTGGCAGCTCCCTTGTAGCTGGTGAAAGAATTTCTGCTGACTTCGTCTTGCTGGAGAAAACCTCAACCAGTCGTTCAGCTGTCACAAAAGGAACTTGTGTGACCGGTAAGTTGTATGTTCACTTCAACACCAGAGTGGATTGATATAGAGACTTCTGCAGGCCGCTCGCAAGATTGTTCCGACAGCACTGTCCGAGGCACTGAACAAGCTTCACAAGACCCTCCAGAAGACGTCTCCGCCCACAGCTCCACGCCTGAGTGCCCTAGAGAAAATGGTGACTATGCTTTTACTGCAGCTGTTTTTAATGTGCTATTTTATCATATGTTTAGGACATTCTGAGGAAACTATCCTCAAAAGGACACTACGTGTGCACTTAAAAATTTAAGGGTGGGCTCTCAGTGATTTTAATTTTTTTTGTGCATTGTCAACATTGTGAATGGCTTGTTTTTAGGTAGTGGAATCGAAAACTTTGCACCACAGAAAGTTGTGCACCTTGGGTCTGAAAGAGCGAGGAAAGTGCTCATATGGGATTAGTTGTTCTTCGCTTTTACATCCATTTTTTTGTTTATTGCAGTGCGTTCCTGTGTGCCAGCGACAGTGTCTCCATCAATGAAGTACAAGCAAACCATTAAACATCTGCAAGCCAAAGTAGCAGCACAGCGGAAAACTATCAAAAGACTGCGGAGACAGCCTCACCAAGCACCGTCATCGACTTTAAAGGCCCTTGGAGTCATTCGACCGCACGTCACCGAGGAGGTTTTTAAACTTCTTTCTGCACATGTTCGCTTGAGGCCCAAACGCAAGGGCAAGCGGTTTCCCGTGTGGTTCAAGAAATTCGCTCTTCACTTAAACTTCCGAGGTCCGCGAGCATACCGATTTCTGGCTCCATATTTTTCTTTGCCCTCCCGGTGTTCATTAAGGATTGATTGATTGATTTGTGGGGTTTAACGTCCCAAAACCACCATATGATTATGAGAGACGCCGTAGTGGAGGGCTCCGGAAATTTTGACCACCTGGAGTTCTTTAACGTGCGCGTTCATTAAGGAGGTGGCTAGCTAATGTAAAGATGACTCCAGGCATAATTCCAGGATTCCTTTCTTCCATTGCAACAAATACTCAAGCTTGGAATGAACGGGACCGGGTGTGCGCTTTAGTTTTCGACGAAATAGCACTCAAAAAGAATTTGTACTATGATGCTGCAAGAGACGTTGTCCAGGGTTTTACAGATGATGGAACTCATCGCACTTCAACCATCGCTGATCGAGCACTGGTTTTTCTTCTTGTTGGTGTTTCGAGAAAGTGGGTTCAACCGGTTGCTTTTACTATAGGGCACACATCAACACCGTCATCTGTTATGCATACCTTGCTAGTATCACTCATTTTGGAGCTTAGGAGCATTAATATTGCAGTGAAAGCAGTCATTTGTGACCAGGGCAGTTCAAATGTAAGTCTCGCTAACCAACTAAGAGTGACTGTAGCAAAGCCTTTTTTTGAAGTTAATGGGTTGGGTATTACATTTTTGATGTTCCGCAGGTAATTAAAACAATGCGCAATAATGTCCAAGCACACAAGTTATACATTGGGGATGACATCGTTAACTGGTAGCACATTGTAAGCTTTTACCAATCCTCACATGAGTTGCGGTTGCGATTGGCTCCAAAGTTGACTGAACGGCACGTTCATCTGAAACCTTTTTCTAAGATGAAGGTCAGCAGAGCAACTCAGGTCCTCAGTGCATCAGTTTCGATTGCTATCACGGCAATGGTGTATGCGAAGGTGCTGCCTACCTCCGCCATCACTACAGCTCAATTTTGTGATCGTATGGACAGGATTTTCAATGCCTTGAACAGCTCGAGTAAAAAAAAAACTTCGCAAAAGCTGCGGCATGCAATCATGAAAAATGATTCAGAGCTGATTGACTTCCTCCGAGGCCAGCTTCCCTGGATTGCATCATGGCAGTTTGTTGGCAGACGTCAACCACAAACCATCGTAGGTTGGCAAATTACAATTCAGGCTATTAGTCAACTATGGGACGACCTCTCTAAAAATTACAATTTTGAATACCTGTTAACACGCAGGCTTCAACAGGATCCTCTGGAGAACATATTTGGCCACATTAGGCAAAAACGGGGTTGCAACACCAACCCCAATGTAGCACAATTTATTTGTGGCCTGAAGCACATCTGCATAAGAAAACTCTTCAAGCTGTCAGAATACGGAAATGTCGAGGATTATGAATGTGACCTCCTCCAGGAGCAGCTCTCGCCATTCTCCCTCACCAGTGCATCTCTTGTGGATAATGAGGAGTGTGCACAGCCACAGCCTGACGACTTTCCCGCTCTAGATGATCTCTCTGAACTTGCGCCCAACATTCACTCCCACATTATCGATGACTCCGCTGCATATTATGTAGCTGGTTTTCTCATCAAACACTTCCTTCGGAATGCATGTGACGGTTGCAGTTGCCCACAGTTACTGAAAGACGACAGTGAAATACCCACCAGTATTTCACAATGCTGAAAGCATACCACGTCCCCAGCAAACTTTTTGGGAATCTCACTGTGCCATCAGAATTAGCTTTTGCATACGTACAACTTGAATCTCACTTTCTTGCCATAATTGAGGCCACTGCACATCACCTGAAAGTGTGCGATGTTTTGTATCACCATCTGTCAAGTGTTGGCAATTTTCATTTCTGCTCTGCTGGGTGTCGCGCGAAGTTTCTGAAAATGTTTTGCCGGGTTCGTTTATGTTAACATGTGCGTTTTGTGAACAGAAACTTAGATAGGGTTAGGTTCCAGTCTTCAATCTCAGGCATACAGCTTGACAAGTTCGAAGGTTAGCAATTAGCAGCGGGTTTACACTAAATTATTCGAGTTGAGCCGAATCCTGCAATAGCTTTGTTATGTTATTACTTCGTTACAGCAGACTTCATTATGGTCTTATATGCTTATATTCAGTTCAACTGGACTAACCACTCCTTCGTTGCATACATTGTTTTGGTTACCCGCTATGAGGAGTAGGGACACTGTGTATTTGCTCGAAGCGATTTGCATAACCTTAAAAAGAATGTTGGGTATCCTGTCTGTATTTTTGTAGCAAATGTGGGCGAACTGTACACTTACTGTGGGTCGCTTGGTCACTGTGTATGCTTTATCTCTCCAGCTCAAGTAATATATCGATAACAAAACCGCTTGTTGAAATGTCTTCGAGCGGGTAAGGAACACAGTATGAAGTGGGCACGGTTCACGTTATCACGCTTTTCGTATTTTAGCTTCTCATCAACCTCCTCATCTCGCCCATCAAAATTTTCAAAAGAATACCCAAACTTGTAGCGTTTGATGGGGCTGCGGATGCTGCCATTTTATTTTTATATAGCTCGTGAGTGATAACCTACGATGTAGAGTTTTTGTGAAAAATAATGAGCCAAAGTGGTTTCCTTCTGCTATTTATTAGCCCTGTAATACCGCTCTCGTAGCACCAATTAAGGTCCACAATTCTGGATAAGTGATGACTACAATCTATTTTAGCTCGCAAGCGTCACAGCAACACCCAGACGCAATTCACTTGGGATCTTAAGTTTTTGATCAAGGCAATGCATAAGAAGAGCCACAAGACCTGCCAATGTTGTAGCATAAAGTTTGTCTTTCACGTAGTGAGCAAGCTGCAAAGCCTGAGGACAAGCAGGCATCAAGTCTGCTTTTTTTAATTTTGGGCAAGCTGTTCTTAAGCACAGCCAGCACACTGCACCTTTGCCTTTCTGCTATATTGTGTCGTGTGGTTTCTGTGCGCTCTTTTTTTCTATGCTTTATTTCGGTTAACCCCAGGCGTGATTCGCGACTTCATTGCTGTGTATATGTCACTTCTTCCTTCTTCATCAGCATTGTGCGCTGTGTTTTTGCCATAGATCCTTACACACTGGCCTGGTGTGTCATACTTCACCAGCTTCTCGGCTTCTGCCAACTCTAGCGATGTGTGCGTTGCCTGTGTTCTCTCTGTATTTGTTACAATTTATTTGTAAGGCGAGATGCATTTGTTGTCTACCTTTGTCATATTGTGCTTTTTATATTCTCAGACTCTACCTTGCTTTGAATAAAAATTGCGGATACTCTGTCTCTTTGACTGATATATGCATTGATCACTTGTTCAAAAAGAAAAACACAAGCGCGATGAATAAAACCATAGTGAATTATCATTACCTGCATCTCTTTTTATTATAACCTAATCGAAATAAAAATTACGTCACGACTAATTCGCACGACCACTGAACAAAACAAAACAGGGAATCGCTAAATCAAAACGACCTACAAAAACTATCCATTTGGGCGATGAAAAGTGGTCTAAAATCATGAACTTTCGTCATAGCCAAACGTCGGTTACGCAAAGTAATTCAAAATTTGCGCCAGTGAAACCGAAACAGAAAGCGCACGCCACTTGCTTTCACCAACCACCAGGTGTGCTAGGGTCGATTGGGCCGCTGGGGTCTACGAGAGTGTCCACTCTTAACCTCTTTTTTATTTCTCTATGGGTATAGCAACATCTATCCATCCATTCATAAGCGTACTATTGCACATAGATTGAATACAATCCAAGCCAAGCTGAAGTGGCCAGTGTGCGTTGCGGCTTGTTTAGTAGGTTGTGTCGGTAATCTTGTCACGTCATGAGGCGTTACTAAAGCTACACGGCTGCTTTCAAGTTGCAAGTTACAAATCATGCACTAAACAAGGACCACAGGGCCGCCGGTAGGCCCTTCGGAGTCTACGAGTTTTGTGTTCGCTACCGGTGACGGCAGCTGAAAGCCACCAAGACGCGTTGGGCCTGCCGTGTGCCTCCAACTGGGATTGATGGTAAACTTTATTTCTTCAGAAGGAAACTGCGGACGATTCGTTTAAATAGCCATCAGCCGACGTCATACGCTCACCTTTTGAGGGCTCCTGTTGAGCGACAATAGCTATCGCTACGCCCGCAACGTCCACAAGCTTTGCGTATGGTATTCTAATTCTCGACTGTTTGCTTCCACTACTTGTGTCTCAAATAAATATTGTCTTGTGTTGAACCTCTGCTTTTATTGTTGAGGTAGGTTTTAATTAGTACTTCTTAAAGCTTGCTGTTAGTAGCTGAGGTGAGAATCCCGATTTGCGGCCACTTCGTTTTCTTTTTCGCTCTGTACGTTTTCGTGGAACGTTTTCCCCGCGTAATTCTCGCACCCCCCCCCCCCCCCCCCCCAACTTTGCATCGGTTTTCCGGCAAAAAAAAAAAGTGCGAGGATTATGCAAGTAAATACGTACATTTCGTATGAAGAGCTCACTAAAGCCACAGGCTCAAAATAACCATGATGGCCAAGCTCTCTCGGGAAGAAACAAATCATGTTGCAAGACGCATGTTTTCGTTGTAGAAGAGCTTTCACTTACTCCTCTAAAATTCGTTATTTTTTTTTCAAGAAATATTTTTGTGAAACTTTTTAGATTGGACATCATCTTTTTGTATGTGTGACAGCCCGACCAGCTATAATTTTTTTCCAAATTAGCTCTAACATGTGAAGGGTGCAATTCCCTCTGAAACTTAATATTGCCTGTAAAACTTTTGCAAACCTAAAGTAAGTAATCAATATGGGCCGAACATTTTAAGAATTTTCACATTGCAATTTCTCTTGTCTATTAAAAAGTCCTGTATGTATTTTTTTGATAATTATTTACAAGTTAATGTAGAGCATTATGAGCCACTAATGGCTCAGCTCCATAAAAGTTTAGTGGCATAAAATGTTTCTTCAAAATGAACTATACACATTGTCATGGAGAATAATCAAAATAGTACGTATTTGAAATCAGCATAAAAGGTTATAAAGATGGCGAGAATTTCTTTGCCTTATACCCGTGCCACACGGTCAGAAAAAATGGCATTTACCTCCGAATGCCTTCAGATTTATTGCCATTCGCGCGGTGCCACACGGGCGAACAAAATGGCATTCATCCGAATGCCATTCGAATGCCATTCGCCACCAACTGCCTTCGCCAGAACTCAGTTGACTGAGAAATGCCTACTCTCGACGACACAGTTCGCGAAGTGCGATTTACCTGAAAGTATATAAAACAAATCATATTGAGCTAAAAATGAAATTTCCCGTCTTTTATTTGCACTCAAGTCTTAAAAAGATGCTTTGAACGTTATACGAAGGAAATAAAGTATTGATAATGAAACGCTTGTCAATTTTAGTGTCTATTTACGCTGTGGATCTGACTAGTGTTGGCTTA
The DNA here is from genome assembly GCF_013339725.1 of Rhipicephalus microplus. Lineage (NCBI taxonomy): Eukaryota > Metazoa > Arthropoda > Arachnida > Ixodida > Ixodidae > Rhipicephalus > Rhipicephalus microplus. The sequence goes on along the minus strand of NW_023608887.1, from coordinate 9,562 downwards.
GGTTGCTACGGTCGGCTGCAACGTTGTAAAACAAAGCAAGAAACTAAAACTTAGGACAGCGTAATACGCTTATTTCTACATTGGATGATTATCTGATGTGTATGAAGCTTGTAAATGCTTCTTAATTTTTTTTATTGCTATTCAATCAATGCTCACTTGGAAGGTGCTGAGACTACAGACTAACACAACATTTCTTCGGATCTCATGTTTCATCAATATAGTATTTGACAACATTCTGGGTAATTTTAAAAGTTCTCACTGTTATAGATGTCGAGCAGAAAGACTTCACACTATGGTGTAATTGAATAGTGTGCTGTATTTGGGACTTGTTTTTGACATGCTGGCAACAAAACTGCTAGGTAATAAAACTCCATGAATGCAGGTTACTTGTAGTACTTCCAGAAAAATGTTGAGACTTGCACCTATGGCAGATCTTTTGTAGGATCTCATCTAAATCACATTTTTGTGCAATTTGTGAGAGGTGGTTTTAGTTATGTGGAGACTTCTAAATTAAGGCAAGGTTTTCTTTGTCGAATTAAGACTTGTTTAATGACACTGGGTACTCTGGCAACAAAATGTATTTTTTTAAGCAAAATCAACAGGGGCCAGTTTATATGCTCCAATGTTTTTATCTGAACATACTCTACATCTGTTTTGGCACCAAGAAATGAGTCGTGCTGCTGTCAAAATACCTTGGTTTTGGGCAATCACATTTTTTATTTGTGGAGTGTTTTTAGCATTTATCAAAACTGACCTGACTTTCTCACATAGGTGCAACCAGTGCCTTTGCAGGTACCTAAACCTTATTGAAATATTTTGGTAGTTTTGAACATTGTAAGTGCATTCCCAGAAATCCTCCTCAATGTGCCTGCTTAGTTACAATAAGCCAGACTTCATACAGTTTGCATGGCACATCCTGCTAAGAAAGGATGCTGCTTTGAACAAAACTACCTCACTGTATCTGCAGACAGTGGTTTACAGTTGAGGCCATCTTTGTTGTCCCCATCCTGTCCAAGTTTTGACAGCATTGTGGCACTCTAGATTGTGTGTTGTAATAAGGAGCATATCAATAAGAAGTCTGAGGTAGCATTTCTTTTTGAACTGCACTATGAAAGTTATCTCATGCAAGCATTGTACCAGCACATTTTTAAATCGTTGTTTCTCCTCCAGGATTCAAAAAAATTTTCTGCACTTGGCAACATGGGCATCATGCATGTTGTTTGCCGTGGATGAAGCCACGTGGACCTTGGCATGCACTTTCTGAATTCTACACTGTGTCTACATGTTGATTGACTAGTGTCCCCATTTGCTTGCTTGATAATTTTTACACATGTACTGCAGATGCACTTCATCACTTTTTACTTTGGTATCATCATAGTACTGGCCAGAACGAGCAAGCAGATACTTGTGCAGTAGTACCCACTCAAAAAAGCCACACTGACGAGATTTGTGTGCCACACCAAGATCTGAAAGTGCTTTGCCACATTCTGCATCATATTCGGAAGAGGTTGTGGGATATTAAAATCAACAAGCTCCATAGTAGCTTGTATTTGAGTGGTGCAGTCAAACCTGATTATATTGAACTCTGGTAGACTGAATTACCCTTTAGGTTGAACTACTTATTTTGATTCTTGGTTTTTGACTCGCCACCGGCCTTGCAGGGACACTGTTCACTTGTTCGCTTGTTTGTTAATGTCATAGGGGGGAAAGAAGGACAGTGCTGTAACGAAGAGTAATGCATAAAATTGTACTTGCACACTGTTCGAAGTCTTACATGTGTCTTCTTTTTATGATGCAGCTCTTTGTTATTTCTGTAGACTGAAAAAATGCCTCCTAATTGTGCCACAAGATGTACAACTGGTCTACCCATTCAATTTCATGACATTTGCGGTTCTTGCGCCCTGCTATACTTAGCCACAGCAGCTCCACTCATCGTCTACCCACATATAGTGTGCCAAAATGGGAAAGCAGACACTTGGCACATTGGTTTGGTTCACTGCGAGTTCACGTCCTTCATGCAATTCAATTCAATATTTTTTCTTCCAAGTTCAACTGCTCAAAAGTGAATTGTCCTATGTATAGAGTTTCTTTTTTTCAAAAATATGTGTTGTTTAATCAAATTAGTTACTCAAAGAGAAATGAGTAATTAAGAGAAAGAGTAATAATGAGAACTAATGCTGCATCTAATACAAAAAAATCAAGACCTCTATTTGCACTTGTCTTTATACTGAAGAAGCAGTCATGGGGTTATAGTAATAAAACTGCAATTGAGTTATTTCTTACAATTGAGACTGATGATTTCAAGGTTGCAAGTACGTTTCAATGTGCTGTGTTTGTGCTGGCTTTAACATTGTTTTATTTGCTGTTGCAGATGTTTTGTTCCCCTCTGTGGAGAAGCAAAGAAATGGAGTGCTTTAGATATTGACAGGAAGGCATTGCACCACTTGCTTCTTGGAAAGCATTCATCATTTTACACTTATGATGGAACTTAATACGTTATGAACACAAAAGTGTGACGGTGATGTGACTGTCTATGGACTGCTGCTCATTGCTCCTTGCATTGAAACGTGTGACATTATCTGCACACTTTCTTCACTGTTATGCAATTGAAATTGGCAAGACTGTAATTATTTATTTACAACGTATGTGTTGAGAGCTTTAGTGTAAAAAAATTGTGCTTGGCTTACAAGGTACCTTGTTCAGTTTAGGTATTTATTAAAGGGGCACTGGCACAAAATTTTATGGCCGAGACTGCCTGCGGGATCGATTCGCGTGAACGTTCATATATCATCTGCAAAATATCAACAGTGAATATAGCTTGGAAGGCATCTTCAATTAATTTTGAAGTTTGTGTGAGCACTAGACTTCATTGTGCCATTGACACCCTTGAAGGGGACCCTTTAGGGACCCCTAACTACGCTCACGCCACCAGCTGCAGTCAATAAAACATGTTATGATGACATCGTAGTCGCCATTTTTTTTTGCCGCGTTTGTTCGCACAGTCTACGCTTCTCGGTTGGTGGTCGCGAGTGCGTAATTATGGCTCACGCTTTGAAAATTTTGTGATTAGTGACACTGCAATCCCGTTTCTTATTCGAAAGTAATTCTTGATGCGATCCATGCGGAAATGTGTCACAGTTCATCGTGCTGACGTGATCGAGAGCAGAACGTGCTGGGTGGCGATAGTCGCACTCAATTGCTCCTCATATTTAAAGCTTTCTAAACCTGAAACTGGTTGATAATGAGATACGTACAAATAATTATCTGTCATGTGCTACAGCAAACATGTGCAGTGTTATGGCTAGCAGGCCTTCAGTAATACATTGCAGCAGAAAAACGCGAGCGCAATGTTTTTGTGTGAGTACCCCTTTGAGGCACATCTTTACACGTCTATAAGTGCAAGGAGAAATGTTTGTTGTATAAGTAACTTCAGTGCTTGCTGGTAACACTTTTATTTTGCACTGCAATATGTAAATAATGATTTAAGCCTTTAGCAGGAGTCTCGTGTTTCTTCATTGTGCCTTTTTCTCCGTAAAACCTTAGTGCATGTCCGTATAGTCTGAACAAAATCTTTGAATTATATGGCCAAACAAACTTGATTTGTAAATGGTATTTTTTTTAAGTGCCCTACCTGAGCAATATCGACTTGAGTTTCCCTAAATGTATCTCCCTTCATTTCCATCATCAAGCATGGCTATATTGTTACGCAGATAAGGTGAATGAAGACGAAGGGCAGAAGCATAATCAAGCATTGTAATATATTTACAGAGATAAAGTGAAGGAAGTGGTAGGCATTCTCTTCCATCATGAAGCGTTGTGATATCGTTGTGAAGATAACGTGAAGAAAGACCAAGGGCAGGAGGAGCGGACGGGCGTGCGTGTGTGTTAGTCAGCCATGGGTAAGGAACAGGCAACAGTCAATATGACTGACTGACTGACACTCTTGCGCATCGTTCAGATCCTCCTGCCAATTACCTTCCTTCACTTCATCTCCGTGAGGATATTCTTCGTTTTACATAGGTTTGCCCATTACCTTCACTGTGAAATAAGGCTTGAAATGAATTTAGTGTGTTGAGTTGTGTGCATTGTGTCGTCATATATCCATGGTAGTTTCATCATTTTGGTATCGGAAGGTGGCCTTCTAAGTATGTACGAAGGTGTAGGGATTATTTTAATTCAGTGTAAAAGTTACACACTGTGATAAAATGGAATAGTATCTACACGTGTGAGGTATTGTAAGTGTCTGAAATATATTATATGAATACAGTAGAATCTATATGATACGATTTCTGGTGATGCGAATTTTGCGACGATACAAATTTTAAGGTTGTTTTAAATCGACTACATTACATGAAACACACCGTCATTCGGTGTTACACGAACGGTTTTCCCATTCACCGCGGATGATACTCGCGCATAGCTGACCGATCCACTTGAACGGCACAACGCAGCTTGTCTGTAAGAGGGAGCTGCAAGAGTGAGTAAACCGCAGCACTTTATTGAGAGGCGGTGAAAGCAAGAAAGTTCAAAAGAACATTATGCACTTTTTTTCGGCTAGAGTAGTTGACCCAATGAAGTTTGTTCATCATCATGGTCAGCTTCAACTGATTTGTTCATAATAATTCAGAATGATACGAATATCTTGCATACTCCCTTCAAATTTGTATCTTCAAAATTCTTTGTAGCTCATTCTGTATATTATATGGAATCATTATGCTTTCATTCAAACAGGATAGAGACCTTCATGTTAAGTGTATGAACTGTGCTAGTATACATAGAAAGCCATTTTTCTACAGAACCCATGTAAATGTTCCATCACACCTGTCCACCAAAAACTGTGATGCGTAGGATTTGTTGCTAGTGATAATTTTGCCTTTTTTCATGTTCTCCTATATTACCTTCTTTCACTCGTGTCTTGTTTATATCATTTGCTAAAATATTACCCGAGTTTTGGTGCAGTAATATTAAAATAAAGCATGATAGATACAATATTGTGCTTCTCCTTCTTGTTTTGGCATACTATTACAAAGAAATTTTGATGTCTAGGCTTAGTGTCAGAATATCATTCAAATCAGGCCCGTGTGCATTTGCCGAACATTTTGAATGTATCGAGGGGAGTTCTTACATCCAGAGAGAAGGAAATTTTCGTACAGCATGTCGTGTCATTGCATGGTTACTACTGCAGTAACATGTTGTTTGCATAAGTGAAGTAATTGTCTACTTCATTTACCACTCCAGCAACCTTTCTTTATTTTCTGGAACAGTAATCTACTTACAGACAACGTGTTTCACATAGTCTTCATTGTCTTTTTGTTCCTTTCGTGACTTTGCAGGATCCTTGTCTTCGACATCTCATGAGCAGTACCTGTCACTGGTGACCGTTCAAGGTGGACTGCATTCCTGTCGTCAGTGCACCTATGTGACCAAGTACAAAGGGAACATGCAACAACATCTTTGCAACCATACGGGCGTGCGCCCCTTTAAGTGCCATCTGTGTCCAGCTACATTCTCTCGGGACTCTCACCTGACGAGGCACATTCATACGCACTCAGGAAAGCGTCCCTTCTCCTGTGACCAGTGTAGGGCATCGTTCAGACATAAAACGAACCTTGTGGACCATGTGCGCACCCACACAGGGGAGCGTCCCTTTTCCTGTGACCAGTGCGATGCATCATTTGTGCGGGCGCAGCACCTCAATCGCCACATGTACATCCACAGAGGCGAGCGTCCCTTTTCCTGTCACCACTGTAGTGCATCCTTCTCACAGAATCAGAAACTCATGAACCATCTATCTCGTCATCATGCAAACAGGAAGCCTTAAAAAGTGAGTGGTCCACAGCCTTCTCAAGAGAAGTGGAGTGCAAGGTAATAGGGGTATTGTTGATTAGAGAGGCTGCGGGGTAAAAGTAGATTGAGACTTGGCAAGTAACTTGGTTTGGCAATTCTCGAAGGAATATGCATGTGTTTGTGGGACGAAAGGCGAGTGGTAGAAGAGTGTGTAAAAGAGAGGCCACCTTGGGATATGAATATACATACTACCTTGCACTTCTTTTGGGTAACACTTCCTCCGTGAGAACTGATGAACGGCCGCAGGCACTAAGAACATCCCCTATACATTTCTAAGCATTATTGTCTGTTCCCTTTAATATTGTGTTAAAAAAGAGAACAAGCCCTTAAGTATACACTTCGAAAATTTGCAGGGTCACTTACACATTGCTTAAAAGCAACTGAGGAACAAAAGCCATCTCTGTTATCTCTGTCCAGGTATTGATCCTTCCATGGCATGCTAATCCACCCTGAAAGCTTCCTGCATAGTTTTGCACTGCCTCTGTGATCAGCCCGCTATCGAACGATTGACAGTGTCATGTGATACGGTCATCACGTTATGTGGTGTCACAAATTGTGGTGACATGTGACACGACGATTTTTTGTACCACTCATGTCAATGTCAATACCATTGAATGCCGATAGTCAGTTCTCGCGTTTGATGAGACATCCAAGGCCTCCCACCTTTAGAGATGCCTAGAACGTGTTCTGTCCTAGATGGCTTATTGGTTTTCATGAGTTGATGAGAAAGTATGACAAAAATATGGGAAGTGAGGGTGAGGGATGGAGTAGCTAGCATAGTGTATGCTGGTTCCTGAGTGAGCCACTTCACTTATGAACTGATGACTTCGCACTCAGGGTTGAAGCAGAGAAAGATTGCCATGCCTGCTTGTTGTTGGTAGCAGAGGAAGAGCACTGCAGTGAAATAATGAAACAAATATGCTGTGCATCTAGAGGAAGCATAAGCAGTTGTCATGCAAGATATCAGTGGCATCTCCATAACCTTTTCGCATCCTACACGTCATGTGTGTCTGACTCAGTTTTCACCCTAATGTACTATGCTTGTATATGGGGTGTCATATGTGTTATTAAAATAATGATTTTTTATTAAATTCGTGCATTGGTAACCCCCCGTGTGACATATTGTCACAAAGACACAGGCACGCAGGTACAAAATAGGGCGTTTACTTTCGTAACCCAAGGGCCGGAAACGCGGACACCAGAGCACGCGCACACAGAACTACTTCGTTGTCCTCTTCAGAGGCTGGCTACTATAGTTGCCAGCCTACCTTGCGTCAATTCCTCCCTTTCAAGAGCGACCGTCCCGGTCGATTGACTGAGATGCTAGAGGTGGCCATGAAAGAAAAAAAAAATGATCACTGTCAATGAAAAAAAAAAAAGCCCACGCTGTTGTGCATAATAAGGAAAAAGTTCGAAGTGTTCATAACTCACGGGCGTGGTACAGTTTCATCCGTACTACATGGACTATTTCTGGACGTGGACGTCTTCAGTTTAAACTGGTGTCGGAGCTTTGGGGAACTACCTCGTAATTCACGTCACTGAGGCAGCGCACAACTTCGTAAGGGCCAAAGTAGCGCCGCAATAGCTTTTACGAAAGCCCACGATGTCGAACTGGTGTCCACACCCATACATAGTCACCTGGTTGATAGTGGACGCTCCTTCGGCCTTGGTTGTAACGGCGAGCGTCGATATCTTGCTGCGCGCGAATGCGGTTCCGTGCAAGCTGGCGGGCTCCCTCTGCTTTCTCAACGAAGTCGTCAACGCTGTCATTTCCGCTGTTGTCCTGGTCTACGGGGAGCATAGCGTCTAACGGTGTTGTGACGCGACGGCCATAAACAAGCTCGAATGGTGTTAGGTCTGTGGTCTCTTGCACAGCGGTGTTATAAGCAAACTTGACGTACGGCAAAATTTCGTCCCACGTTTTGTGCTCTACATCAACATACATAGATAGCATGTCGGCCAGTGTTTTGTTTAACCTCTCCGTCAAGCCGTTTGTTTGGGGATAATAAGCTGTTGTTTTCCGGTGGTTGGTGTGCGTCAGCTTGGTGACTTGTTGCAATAACTCTGCCAAAAATGCTGCTCCGCGATTGGTTATGAGAACAGCAGCTGCACCATGACGCAAAACAATGTCGTGGACAAAAAATTTGGTGACTTCAACTGCAGTTCCCTTAGGCACAGCTTTGGTTTCTGCATAGCGAGTCAGATAGTCGGTCGCAACAATTATCCACTTATTTTCTGAGGATGACGTAGGGAAGGAACCAAGAAGATCCATTCCTACTTGCTGAAATGGTGCTCGAGGTGGATCTAAAAGTTGGAGGAAACCGGCGGGCTTTGCGGGTGGAACTTTACGCCTCTGACAGTCACGGCAGGTGCGGACATAGCGCTGAACGGATGAATACAGCTGTGGCCAGTAGTACTTCTGTCGGATGCGCGCTAATGTCCTAGGAAAACCTAAGTGACCGGCCGAAGGATCGTCGTGGCACGCCTGCAAAACTTCCTCACGCAGTGCCATTGGAATGGCGAGGAGGAAAGTTTGCTGGCTGCTCTCAAGATTTCTCTTGTAGAGAACATTGTTCCGCAGGCAATACGTAGTCAAACCACGCGAGAGTCGGCGTGGGACGATAACGTCTTCTCCTTGAAGATGCTGGATGACAGGAAGTAGCTCAGTGTCCTCACGTTGAAGCTCAGCCATACGCACCACATCGACGATGCCAAGAAACGGTAAATCTTGTTCAGTGTCAGATGACGTCGGGAAAATAGGAGCACGAGACAGGCAGTCAGCATCTGTATGCTTATGTCCTGATCGGTAGACCACCGTTATGTCGTACTCTTGAAGGCGGAGGCTCCAGCGGGCGAGGCAGCCTGATGGATCCCGTAGATTGGCAAGCCAACAGAGCGAATGGTGGTCACTGACCGCTCGAAATGGCCGGCCGTATAGGTAGGGTCGAAACTTGCTAATGGCCCGAACGACTGCTAGGCACTCTTTTTCAGTGGTAGAGTAATTAGCCTCTGCTTTTGTGAGACTGCGGCTCGCATAAGCGATCACACGCTCTGCACCGTTCTGCCATTGCACTTAGAATGGCTCCGATTCCCACGTTGCTGGCGTCTGTGTGGATCTCAGTGTCGGCAGTGTCGTTGAAATGTGCCAGCACTGGAGCTGTCTGCAGTCGATTGCGCAGCTCTACGAAGGCTTGTTGTTGTTCTTCCGTCCATACGAAAGGTACATCTGGCCGTGTCAGTCTTGTAAGAGGTTCCGCAGTTTTCGAAAATCCTTCGACAAAACGGCGGTAGTACGCACAGAGTCCGAGGAATCGCTGAACAGCCTTTTTGTTTCCAGGACGAGGGAAATCGGCAACAGCAGCCAACTTCTCCGGATCTGGTCGAACACCCCCCGGGCTAACCACGTGGCCGAGAAACTTGAGTTCCTGATAGCCGAAGTAGCACTTTTCGGGCTTGATAGTAAGGTTCGCTCTCCTTATTGCAGTGAGGACACTTTTTAGCCTTGAAAGATGCTCGTCAAATGTGGTTGAAAACACAACGACATCATCCAAGTATACAAGACACGTCTGCCACTTTAGTCCAGCTAGTACAGTATCCATCATGCGTTGAAACGTGGCGGGAGCGGAACAGAGACCGAAAGGCAGCACTTTAAATTCGTAGAGCCCGTCAGGCGTCACGAACGCGGTTTTCTCACGGTCGCCCTCGTCAACTTCAA
>NW_023608886.1:0-25235 GCF_013339725.1 Rhipicephalus microplus | reverse complement strand
TAGTCATCGAAACTAAGGGCTGAGTGTGCGGTCGTCACAAATAGACATTACCATTCATTAAAGCTTGAGAAGCCACTCTTTCAGCTGCAACTACAGCAAACAGCAAGAATATGAAAAAAGCAGTGCGTAACTGTTGCTTCTTCGTGTGGACACGAAAGGATGCACTTACCTAAGGAATACAAAGTTTACTGATGTTTCGGCACCTGCCACGAAAGACTTTTCGCCTTTGTCTCCGTGGGCATGTTCTCTCCTGTGTTCGCGCTGCTACACAGGAGAGCACGAAATGTTAAATTTACGCAAGGAAGCGCCGTTCCTCGTTCGTGTGATGTGCTAAGATTGCGCCCTATTCCCGCGGTTGTTCGAGTGCGGATCAAGTGCGAGTCGTCCAAGGAATCGGCGGGTTGGGCGGGCGCTCGAAGGACTCCGAGGTGACGGCTGACGCCTGTGGTCGCTTTCCTCAGGACAGTGTGAAAGAAACTAAAGGTAAGGGGGACACTTTTTTTGTGTAGACCGAGAATGCCACTCAGTGCAAGTGTCTGTTGCTGCACTCGAACGAGGCGTCGTGAAACGGCAACCTTACGCGCCTTTGCGAATGCGGTTGCCAATTCGCTTTGACAACGCTAACGCCAGCAGAGCCATGGCGCATCGGCGCGGCCTTACTGGAGCTAATTCGAGACAACAGCGGCAACATGCATGTGTATGGTTATCAATTTTTTCATGTGTGCAATGTAGTGAGGAAGACGCACGTTGTTGATTAAACGAAGCCTGCAGTGCCATTTGATGCAAAGGAGCATTTTGTTTACGTTCGTGGGCGATACAATTTGTAACTTCGCTCGATTCACCTAGCGAACCGCCTAAGTGGGTTGATTACCATACGTTCATGGTAGAGCGTTATTATGCCCCTAAACAGTGGCGTGTGCTTGTTGAAAGATATAATGTGTGTGCCTAGTGTAGAGAGAGAGAGAGGTGTTCGTGCAATCTGCATGTGTACCTGCAAGACGCCTTTGCTTGTAACTAATAATGTACCGGCCAGCGCCTACATTGTACGCCTGACTTTGAAGAAAACCTGCATGCACAATGTGAGATTTTGTAATCTGCCAGAGTTGCTTTTTATAAAATAATACACTGCCAGCATGTTCAAAATATGTTTCGCTGCTGTGTGGCAGGGGTGCGGTTATCACGCTGTTGTGTAGTTGCTGATGCAAGTACTTATAGTTTTGATGCGTTAATATTTCTCATCTAACTCGTCAGGTGTTTGGCTGTTTCAGCACAAACAAGGCAAAGAGAGAAGGAAGACGGGTAATGACAGGACCAGTGCCGACTTTTGTTTGCAGTAGAATACCCATGTTGGTGTATTTATTGTGACAGCCTTTCTGTATTGCATTTTTGCCCAATTCATGCAACAACACAGTTGTCAGCAATATGAGAGAGAACACTGAAATTAGCTTTTAAAGATCATGGTGTTTAAATGCCTAGTAACTCACAGCATAAAGTAACAGCAAAAGACATCAGTATGATCAATGTGGATGAGTACAGTCTTGCATCTAAAAAATATATTGCGCAAAATGTTGCCTAAGTAAGAAAGCTCTCTATGTTTGCAAATAGTGTGACGTCACTTCTAGCACCGTGCCAGCCATTTCTTCCCTCTGTGCAAGGGCTGGTTGGCAAGGAAGTTGTTTTGTGACGTTCCTGATAGACCACTGAGATGTATGCGATTCTAAACCTGTAGCCTAATATACGTAATCTTTTGTGCAGTTACATCGCTGCATCTGACACCTACAATTTATTTGCATATTTACATTGCTCCCTTAGGACCTAACACACAAACTTGTTGTTTGCATTGTCACTTCATGAATATCAAGCGGTAAAGGTACTGAGTATATGTGAAACAAGAATCTCTGCTTATTACATGAAGGCATATGAGGCCTTCGATAAAACGAGTTATACCTTTATTGAGCTTGCGTACTCGTCGGGGCGATTCATACATGCAGCTTCAGCAAATGGTATCTTCCAGCCCGGTGACCATGCAATTTTTTTCTGCACACAGCCATAGCCTCCTGAAAAGAGCAGCCCCCAGAAAAGAGCAAGCACCCTCCAAGCTCCCGAAGCTCTCTTCGACAGGAACAGCAAGGTCACTGTGTGGCATTGAAAACCATTGCAAGGAGTGCCTTATCAGTACACTGTGCTGCTCTTTCATCGCAGAAGACGTAGTTGACCACTCCAGAGGAACTTGACTCTGTGTATTGTGTGTGCTTTAGTGGTTTTGTTTTCGTCCAGCCAGCAGTTAAGAAATCACGTGTCAGATTCAGCCAGGATGGCTAGAGGGAGTCGGGCAGGCATGTTTGGACATTTGTCTAGCCAAGTAGTGCCAATTTTCGCACTGGTCCTGTTGGAGTTACTGCCACAATCACAGAAGCTACGTCACCTCTCTAAATGTACAGATGTGTCGGGGAAGATTAGCTGCATTACGTTTTTCTATAACTGATAGCTGCCAACATTCTTCATTATACAGGAGTTTTGTTCCTCACTTATGGGTGTAAAGCCCTCTACAGAAAAAATGCAACAGGTCTACTTCCAGAAGACTCCAAGGCCCTACTTGTAGGTTTTTTCGGCTTGTATCATAAGCACCTCGTTTGGGGTACATGAACATTTTATAAACAAGTACAGCGAAAATTTTGGGTGGCTGGTCGTTTTGTCGTTATCTTGTTCCTCGCAGTATTCTTAAGCATGTTGTGCATTACGTTGTCAATCTGGTTCATGTGCATAGAAGACATTACGAAGTTTCAGGCTACAGTATAAAAAGCCTGGAAGCAAGCTATCAATAATTCTTTAACAGAGTTGCTTAATCTGATACATGATACATCACTAAACTTTCGTGCGTATTCATCAATGTAAGCTCGTCTTAGTGTTTTCGAAAATGAAGATGTGAGTCGACAGATGGAAACATCTAGTGGGGTAATCAAAGTGAACAGTAGAAGTGCTTCAGACAGGCTGGCCGATGTTGCGGTAGGAGGACCTATTTTTTTAGAAGTCACCTTGTCATCCTTGGTGTGTTAGTTTAAATGGGGTCAGTAATGACATCATCTTTTGGTGTAGGCGTGTGTGCCTGTTGGAAATGTTTGTCTGAAAAAAAAACCTATAACACAGAAGAGTGCAGCCCTTGCTTCTTTTCAAGTTAGGTTGCGCTGATACAAAGTGTTCTTCTGTCGGAGGTTGGGGGGAGGGTAAGGGAAGCAAAAAAAAGATAAATGATAGAAAAGAAGAAAAAAGAAGAAAGAAAAGGGGAATGCAAAGTAAAAGTAGTGCTACACTGCTTCTACTTTGCATCCCCCTTTTCTTTTTTTTCCTTGTTTTCTTTTTTCACCTTTTTTGTTACACTTGCATTGTCCCATCTAGTGCATGAATCAATGACACATGGCTTTGCTATAGCAAAGATGCCTATGTGGTGTTGGGTTGAACAGTGCATTGTACTTCATTTAGTTAATTACAGACTAATCAGTCTTGCAATAAGTGCTTCCTGTCTATCACCACACATGTTCAAATGAAAAGTTTGTGCTTGGCTCTTAGTATGCTGGTATATAGCTTATGTCTTGGACTACTCAAAATGAATTTTATATTGCTGCTGTTTATGGTAATGAATTTATCCAACGTGAAAATATCTTGCCTTGTGAACTTTGTCGGACCTGCCTTTTTTTTCCTATGAAGGCATTGTATGTGAGGGAGGCAGTAACAGAGAGGTGATAGCTTGAGCTTCGGAAGAATAAATGCTGGCAGTGAGGCAATTACGCATCAAACATCCCAGCCATTTTGCCAACCGTCCTAAATGTGTTTTGAAAAGAAAATATTGTGCTCGTTTGCTGTATTTTTCTGAAAACAGCAAAATGCTAAAGTATATCGCAGAGAACAAAATTTCAGGCCACGTTGGTGCCTTCTGGACTTCCCAGGATGTCTTCTTGGTGTTGTTTGTAAAAAGTAAAATGTGTTTCAAAAATACTGCCTCTTCTACACCAAATTCGGTCTAGGTATTAAGTAAAGGTCATTGTGTGTAGTGCATGAAGCTCAGTAATATTAGTGCAATTTTTTCGCCACATCAAAAGCAAGGAAGCAGTTCTCTTTATATGGAAAGTTATATGATTACACTTTGTCTTAATGTAGAAATGAATTTTTGAAATTTTATTATGATGGCTGTTTTCTGCATTTGATATACGACAGCTTCCGTTCCGAAGTTCCCCATGGCCCTCAATAGGAGACTTCAAAAATCATTTTCCTCATTTAAACAAAAATTGTAATGATAACACTTGCCATGTAATAAGAACTGTTTGTTTGCTTTCAACTTACACATAAAAGTAATTTTCAATTTGACCCCCGCAGGGGCGCCTGCGCAAGTAGGCGTTTGGTGTGTAGCGACACCACGGACCCGAGCTAACGGGGGAGTTTCTACTCCCTCCCACGCCTAGCCGTGCGTGGCTTTGCCGTGTCCGGGGAAAAGGGGATCCTGGCGGTTGAGCCGACGCTGGGTGATTAGACCTTTAAGGCCCCCCGGCAGAGGCAACACACCCCTTTGGGCCCGGCTTCACGTAGACGGCACCCCTGGGCTGACCCACCCAGGGGAAATCGGCAGTCGCCTTTTCCTATCTCTCTCTCCCTACATCTTCGTCTTCCTTACTTTTTTAGCTTTCCTGTATACTTCTCTCTTCTACTTACTTGCAATTTTCTCGACGGCAAGGGTTAACCCTGTGCAAATAGCCTACCTTGGCCTAGGCGCATTGGTTTATAGCAAAGTTGTACGGCTGGCGTCTGCAAGCTTTCAGCATCCGCAAACTTGCAGCGTCCCCTCGTTGGGCTCCGTGGTGGGTGGCCGCCAACGCTGAACAAAATACAATTAGCATGCACAAAGCATTCCCTTTACTTAGTGATCGTGCCTCCTCAAAGCGGGTACGCACCGAAGATATAAATTTTTTAATCCGACCAAGACAAATCTTTCCTCATTTTCACGTTATACACTGCGAAAAAACTAACAAGCAAGCCAGAACTGTATCCCCCTTCGTAATGGCTAGGTTCTTAACCAAAACTCTCGGTGCCGGGTACAAGGTTACCAAAATGGCCAGCGGAGATCTGCTTCTTGAGATACGTGACAAAGACCAATTCGATAAACTGAACACCCTCACAACGTTTGGAGACACATCCATCAGTATTACACCACACAGGTCCATGAACTCATCTCGCGGGGTCGTATCGGACGTAGATTTGCTTGACCTGACCAAAGCTGAACTTCTGCAAGGATGGAAGAGCCAGAACGTGACAAACGTACAGCGTATTAAGATCAGAAGAGATCAAAAGGAAATCCCAACCAAACACTTAGTACTCACCTTTGCTTCAAGCGATTTGCCGGAAACTATTCAGACTGGGTACACAAAGACATCCGTGAGACCATATATTCCCGACCCCCGCCGTTGCTTCCAATGTCAGAGATATGGCCACGGCTCGCAAAGCTGTCGTGGCCGGAAAACTTGTGCTCTGTGTGGAGTCGTGGGCCATGCGTCCGACAACTGCGAAGCACCTGCACACTGTGTGAACTGTGGCGGTAATCATGCTGCGTACTCACGTTCCTGTTCTTTCTGGAAAGAAGAAAAAGAGATCATCACTATAAAGATAAAAGAAAACATTACATTTAAAGAAGCAAGAAAAAGAGTCTCGCCATTTTATGGCCCCACATATGCTGATGCGGCGCGCCAGGCGGCAGTGTCGCACCAGCCCTTGCCACTCCTTCGGCCTGCGCAGAGCGAGCCATTGGCTGTGGCGCCTGCCCCCAAGGCGGCAGTAGTTGAGTCTACTCCGCCTACTATTGAACAGAGACCAGAGACTCCAGGGTCCTCGGGTCTCAAGGCCTCACCTCGCCAGGCGAGGCCCAAGCTTCGAAAAACCAGCTCGCATGAGTGGGCATCCAGTGCCTCCGAAGAGGCAATGGATACGGCGGCACCCCTGTGCCAAAAGAACGGCGCGGCTCTTTGGAGCGCGCCAAGAGAACTAAAAAGCTCATAACAGGGCCTGATAATAGCCCTGTTATTTGAGCTCGACCTTTCAGCTTAAACAAGTCACTCCCTTAACGTACACACAGCACTACCTTACTTCCAATATGGAAACACAAATTATACAGTGGAACATCAGAGGACTGCTTAGGAACCTCGACGACGTCCAAGAACTTTTATACAAACACACACCTCAAGTGCTGTGTGTACAGGAAACACACCTAAAATCCTCCAATACAAATTTTTTACGTGCTTACATCATATACCGAAAGGACCGAGATGATGCTGTTGCGTCATCCGGTGGCGTAGCCATTATTATTATCCAAGGAGTAGCGTGTACACATTTACCACTCCAAACATCCCTTGAGGCAGTGGCTGTTCGAGCGGTACTTTTAAACAAACTCGTCACAATTTGCTCTTTGTATGTACCTCCCCACCACCGTCTTGAAAGACATGAATTTCAGTCTTTAATAGACGAACTGCCTGAACCCTATTTGCTTCTTGGCGACCTAAATGCACATAGTGGACTCTGGGGCGATTCTCGCTGTGATGCACGAGGTCATCTCATTGAACAATTTCTCTTCTCTTCCGGTGCCTGTTTGTTGAATAGGAAAGAGCCAACATACTATAACGTTGCAAACAAAACTTACTCGTCTATAGACCTCAGCATTGTATCACCTTCACTCCTACCCCAACTGAAATGGAAAATCATAAATAATCTATATGGAAGTGACCATTTTCCTGTAGTGTTGAGTTCACAAACAACATATGAATGTCCTCTACATGTTCCCAAATGGCTGATAAACAAAGCAGACTGGGAACAGTTCCACAACACTACACGTTTGAGTTGGACAGACATATGTAGGTTAAACATAGATGAAGCTGTGAAGTACTTCAGAGCTTTTCTAACTGACGCAGCAGCCAGGTGCATACCGCAAACATCTGGAATGCCCGGCAAACGACACGTCCCATGGTGGAACACGGAGTGTCGTAATGCGCGAAAGGAACAGAACAGGGCATGGAGATTGTTGCGCAACTCGCCAACAGCGGAAAATCTTGACACGTTCAAGAAAATAAAGTCTCAAGGAAGGAGAACGCGTCGGCAGGCCAGAAGAGAAAGCTGGCAGAAGTTTTTGTCAGGGATCAATTCATACACACAGGAGGCAAAAGTCTGGAACATGGTCGGTAGGATAGCAGGGAAACAAGTACACACACTTCCACTCGTAAACACTCAAGGTGATACCTTGGAAGATCAGGCAAACTTCCTCGGGGCACACTTTGAACGGGTATCCAGCTCGTCTCACTATACTGACACTTTCCAAAAATACAGAACAAGAATAGAAAAGCAGAAACTCGAACACAAATCCACTAGATACGAGGCATATAACCAAGCTTTCAGTCTAGCGGAGCTCCGAACATCTCTAAACTCCTGCAGCACTTGTGCCCCAGGTTCTGACCGTGTGGTGTATGAAATGCTAAAAAACCTACCAGCCGAAACACGAAAAACACTACTTTGTTTGTACAATGCTATCTGGTTTTCTGGCACTATCCCAACCTCCTGGAAAGAGGCTATTATTATTCCAATTTTGAAAGAGGGCAAGGACCCTTCTTTAGCTTCAAGTTATAGGCCTATTGCACTTACAAGCTGCTTGTGCAAAGTATTCGAAAAATGATAAACTGCCGACTTGTACATATCCTTGAAACAAACAATTTGCTCGACCCATTTCAGTGCGGGTTTCGAGAAAGTAGATCCACCACAGACCACCTTGTTCGTATCGAGGCACAGATCAGAGACGCCTTTGTCCATAAACAATATTTTTTCTCTGTGTTCCTCGATATCGAAAAGGCGTATGATACAACATGGCGTTTCGGAATTCTAAGAGACCTGTCCCACCTTGGTGTGCGCGGAAGAATGTTTCATATAATCGAAAGTTACCTGTCAAACCGGACATTTCGTGTCCGTCTGGGCAGTGTGCTCTCTCAAACATTTGTCCAGGAAACAGGCGTGCCACAAGGTGGCGTGCTTAGTTGCACACTTTTTATTATCAAAATGAATTCTTTGCACTTGTCCATTCCCCCGCAATATGTTCTATTGTACATATGTCGACGACGTTCAGCTTGGCTTCAAGTCATGCAACTTGGCCATGTGTGAGCGGCAGGTTCAGCTGGGTTTAAAAAAGGTCTCCAAATGGGCAGATGAAAACGGATTTCGACTTAACCCACAAAAAAGCACGTGTGTCTTGTTCTCTCGAAAGAGAGGCATGCACTCGGAACCTGACATTCGACTGAACGGGCAACGTCTGTCCGTCAAAGCCGAGTATAAATTCTTAGGCTTAATCTTGGACAACAAGTTGACCTTCGTACCGTACATCAAGTATTTAAAAACAAAATGTTTAAAAGCCATGAATGTTATAAAAGTGTTGTCACGTGCTACATGGGGTAGTGATAGGCAATGCCTCATGAACCTCTATAAAAGCCTCATTCGCACCCGCTTAGATTATGGGGCCGTTGTCTATCAGTCTGCTACTCAAAGTGCCTTGAATATGCTGGACCCCGTGCACCATTTGGGCATCCGCCTTTCTGCGGGTGATTTTCGCACCAGCCCCGTAGAAAGCCTATATGTTGAGTCAAATGAGTGGTCGCTTCATCTGCAAAGAACCTAGATGTCGTTTGTATACTTCCTTAAGGTGAAAGCAGACAAGAGGCACCCCTCATACTCTACTATTAATGACTTGTCGAGGTCCATTCTTTTTCAAAACAGGCCTTCAATGAGGCAGCCCTTCTCAGTTCGCCTGAAGGGTCTAGCTGAGGACACTGGAGTGTCACTCGAACACAGTTTAATGGCTCCTGTAGCATACCCGCCTCCGTGGCAGTGGCAGACTATAGACTGCGATGTGTCTTTTCTAGAAGTTACAAAACATGCCCCCATTGCCCATATCCGAACAGATTTCCTGGAACTTCAACACGAATACACACGTCCTGAGTTTTTTACAGATGCCTCTAAGTCTAACTCCTCTGTGTCCTACGCTGCTGTTGGCCCTTCCTTTTCGGATGCTGGCCCTCTACATCCAGACACAAGTATCTTCACAGCGGAAGTTTACGCGATACTTGTGGCAGCTAAACACATCAAACAATCACAAATACAAAAAGCAGTAATTTATACAGACTCTCTCAGTGTGGTGATGGCTCTGCACAGTTTTAAAAAGCAAAAAAACCCTGTCCTCGTTTCACTTTACTTCATTTTATGCACACTCTACACACTCAACCAACATGTTGTAGTGTGCTGGGTGCCAGGGCACCGTGAGATTCAAGGCAACGTGAGGGCGGATCAGCTCGCTGCATCCGTCCGCAAAAACACTGCCCCTACACCCATATCAATCCCGGTCCTTGATCTGAAGCCGTCTCTCAAACGAAACCTCAGGGACTACTGGCAGAGCAAGTGGGATACACACCCACAAAACAAACTACACGTTATCAAGCCACACCTTGGCCATTGGCCACCAGTATCAAAATCACCTCTAACAGAGGTAACACTAACAAGACTCAGGATAGGACACATATACACGACACACACACATCTTTTGTCCGGTGGTGATCCACCATTGTGTGATAAATGTGGTGAGGCATTAGCAGTTCTTCACGTTTTAATTCAATGTAAACATTTAGACACTCTAAGAAGACAACACTTCCCACTATCCTACCCACAACATATACCTTTACACCCTGCAATGTTCGTCGGTAGGGAACAGCTTTTTAGTCACAAATCATTATTACCGTTTTTAAAGGAAATCCTTAATTTTTATATCATATACCCGGGCATACCGTAGCACGACCTCTCTAGAGAGGTTTTTGCTGCGGTGGCTACACAGGAAAGCACTTGCCTCACGGCCCTTGCACGCAAGGGTACTAACGTGTGAGGTACTTGTGCTAATGCCATACATGTTCACCATCGTTTTTCATTATCACCAACTTTTGTCACCTATTCACACCATGCACACCTTTCACGGCATAGTCATGATTTTATTACTTGTATGTTTTTTACCCGCTTTACTGCGAGGAAATTTATGGCCCTTATACAGCCGCTAATCACAACCATTGTCCACATTCCTGTCTCATGAACTGGCACTCTTTGGCCATCAAATGGCCCTTGCGCCAAAAAACACCATATATCATCAATTTTCAATTAGACAAACACACAGCTCAAATTGCATCTCAATGTGGACAGAAACGATTATATAGTGATATTTGTAATCTGGACCTAACATTATTTTTTTTCGTGAAATATAACTTCTGTGCAGTGAGTATTTGTGGCTCAAATATTCATACAAAATGCAGTATTGCCATGCAAGAAATGCAAACGATAAACAGTTTGGCTGAATTCTTCAAATCCTATGTAGCGGAAAAAATTGCACTAATGTTACTCGGCTTCAAATATTTTAGGAAGCATCTTTACTTAATATGTAGATCAAATTTCATATGGCAAGAAAAAGCGGTACTTTGAAATTTTTCTCACAAATAACACCCGCACGACATTCTGCGAAATTCTGAAGGTACCCACGTGACCACTACTTTTTTCTGTTCAAAACATTTCTGCAAAGAACTATTTTCAGAACAGTAAATTACCATCATTTTTTAAGCTATACATCTGTGATGGTCGCCAGGCAGTATGGTTTGTATGTTTGGTGTAGAATAGCCCAGTGCGAAAAACAACAAACGGCTGAGCATCCTTTGATGCTCTGGCGATTTCGAAAGCATTTGATTGTTAGCAGCAATTCAGTTAAGCCCTTGTCTTTATGCTTAGGCTCAGAAACAAAACACAAGTAACCAAAGTAGTCCTTAGAGTCATGTAGTCTCACTGTTCCAAGGCTTGTGGAGCCTAATTTAGTGCAAGCTTCACCATTTTTTAAAAATTCAGATTCAACCAACAGGTTTTGGAGGCACAGTGCATTTTCAGCTAACTTGTTTCACACCAGTTTTTTAGAAAAAAGCGGAAAGTAGAGGTAAAAATACCATTTTAAAGGCATTGTACGTAATAACAAAAAGGACTGCTTTCTTTTTTTGTGTGGTGCTTCGCCAGAACGCTGTGCTTTTTGTGATATAGTTCATTGTCTAGTGAACATAGGCCTTAAAAACTAACATTAGCCATGTTGAGGTCGATTTCTTGGTTATAGTCATAGTAGCCATATTAAAAGTTATGACTTCAAACTTGATTGTTCTTTTGAAGATTTTTTCCTTGCATAATAATATTTGAGAGTCTTAGTCGATTTTGTTATAAGAAAACGTGATGTCATAATAGGGTCACTTTTTGTAGAGTCGTTCAGTTCTACCTTACCTTTTACATTCCTAATAGAGCAGTTATTTTCAATATCGGTATTTAAAATGGAATGAGCATGCTGTATGTAGTAAGGTGTAAGCACTTACAGATAGCACATGCACCCAACTTTTCTGTTGGCAGTTTATTTCTGTTATTCTTGAATTATATGTGGGGTTTCACGTCCGAAAACCACTATAAGATTATGAGAGACGCCGTAGTGAAGGGCACTGGAAACTTCGACCACTTGGGGTTCTTTAACGTACACCGAAATCTGAGCACACGTGCCTACAGCATTTCTGCCTCCATCGGAAATGGAGCCGGGGTTTGATACCGCGACATGTGGGTCAGCAGCCGAATTTCTGCTACTCTTGCTCCCTCTATATGTGTGCAGTTCGGTTATAGTTATCTGGCTACAAATAAAAAATATATTGATTGTAGCAGGGCTGATGTGTATATTAATGCTTCTCTATTGATAATAATAACTTTATAAGTTCTTTAAGTCTTGCATAGAACACTGCATTAATGTGTTGCAATGTAACCACCATTTATGATCGCTAGCATGTTAATTTAGTGGTTTTGTAATGTATTTTATTTAAAAGGTAATTTTGCTCCCCTATCACGACAATTAGTAAGATGCCAATGATTCAATCCCTCATCATGCACATTTAAGAAATATTGTGATTTGTACACAGTATTCCATGTACTCAAGATGTGGACGTCTATTCAATTTACACAATATATTGCTTTGCACTAGATTCAGATGTAACATGCACACATTTCAGTAATTTCCGCATGATACGTCTTTCCATAAGATGCGGATTCCGCATCATACGTCTTCCATATTCCAATAATTCCGTACTTGAGGTCTCCGCATCTTACGGAACGTTTCAGTAGGGTATATATATATATATATATATATATATATATATATATATATTTATATATATACAGTGAGAAAGTTCAGTGGGTCTGGTAAGTGTAAGAAAAGATGTTGGTACACGTACAAGAAAGCAAGCAGTTTCTGTATAGACTTACGTTTCGGCCGTGGCACGGCCTTCGTCAGAGAAGGCCGACGAAAGCCGTGCCAAGGTTGAAACGTAAATCTATAAAGAAACTGCTTGCTTTCTTGTACGCGTACAAACTTTTTGCCTTATATATATATATATATATATATATATATATATATATATATATATATATATATATATATATATATATATATATATATATATATATTATATATATTTATATATATATATATATTTATATATATATATATATATATATATATATATATATATATATATCCGCATGGACCCAAAAAAACTTGGCTTGATTCTATGTTGTTTGACCACTCATTAAATTGTGCACCTTTCTTCACAAAATACGCGTGCTATGCGTACATGAAAGTAGGCACACGCACATGTGGCCCTTTCACTACTTATCAGTGTATGATGGGTAGAATGGCCGCTGGTTTATCTGTGCACTTTGTGTTATTGTTGTTTTCTCTCTCTCTCTCTCTTTTTCTCGGCACGGACGATGGCATAAAAGCGCGTCGGAGCTGAACTAAATTTCTCTGACCAAGATCGGTTTCCGATCAAAACGTCACCAATAAACAGTTTCTTAAAAGCGTATATTTCTTTTTTTATATCTACGGCCACTGAAGCCAGACTCTTCATTATATACGTATTGTACACAATGGCTGGCGTCCACGCATCTGGAAAACCAAGTCATCTGGAAAATCTCTCAGCAGTCTCCGACTTGGGCTACGTTGGGGGATTCGCAGACGAGGCACGTCCACAACCACTTCAACCCTTCGAGCGCTGATTCTCCGGCAATCATCACGCAGCCTGGTGCCCAAATCAATGACATTCCCGGGCTATGGGACTTCGTACCACAAGGTACCTCTTTTCTGATACATCACGTTGGGGCTTATGACCTCGCCAGGATGAATGCTGACACAGCCCTCGTGAAGTATGCCATGCTCCTGGACTCTAGAAAGGAAAGGCCAGAATTTGGAACAATATTTTCCACCCTGGTGCTTCCTCGAGGCTTCAACACGCGCCTCCAGCATCCGTGTTGGGGGCAAGTTAACCACTTCAACAGACAGGCGCACCGTTTTAATAGCCAGCTGGTGAAGTTGTGCAAAAGCTGCCAGAACGTGTTTTTTATCGGCCAGACCATTCACAACTTCCTGGCGAGAATGGTGCTGGCTGCGGACAGTGTACACCCGCATTTCGCTGGTGTATCTTTGCTTGCTAGGAACATCTACAATGTGATCCTGCATACTCGTAGAGACCACATGGGAGGCTGGAGTGACCACTTGCCCACCACTTAAGGAAATCAGCCGTTGCCAACTAACCTATCTTTTGCAGATGCACTCAAGTGGAGTATTAGGGCAAAGGGAAGCGAATATGTCGCACAAAAAACCCCACAGGGCATCAAAACACCAGTTCATTATAGGAAAAAAACAGGCAACAAAACACTAGCCAGTGCGCACCGCAACCACGGCGACTTCGCCACCGAATGTCACCGTTTCAGCACCAATAACTCCGAATGCAGAGACAGGTACACTGGCTGGGGGAAGAAAACCATCTCAATGGCCCCGAGACAGAGAACCGAGATATTCAAGATCTAGGCCTTTGCCACTCTCAACCAGACAACGGTCAATTCAACCTGAGCATCACACGTCCACTTCAGCATGCCCGTAACCGACCACAAAAGTCTGCGAGCCATCGGACTCCCCTCCAGCACCCAAGGAAGAAAGATCTGCTCCCTCCTCCACAAGGTACGATCTCCGGAAATACTGTGGTTAGGCTAGGTTATGACAATCTGAGAGCTCTATCCCGTTGACTACCTCACCCACAGACGACGGGCACCTTATAACTCAGACGCCCCGTTTTCTTCAACTAATAATAATTATTGATAAATGTCTGCATCATAACCCTCATGTGCGAACCCTCAAATTTATCTACGATGTAGTATCACCCCTCAGAGCATTCAGCTATCATTTGGGTCGTTGATGGATGACTTTAACAAAGAGGAAACTCAAAGAATATAATGTTATTCTAAAGTCTGCTTCACCTAAACTAACTTAGCTTTTTGTGGGGCGCTGTAAAAAAGGGTTCTCACGTCTCCGAGTGTGGCGGAACGTGAAGCTAAATTTTACACTCCTCTATCCTCTACAGAAGTTACTGAACTAGAACGTTTTTGAAGAAAAGAGGACAACAAAATTTCATAAAATGAGGAGAAAAAAATGACAAGGGATAAATTTCGAACTTTTGCAATCTATACACAGACAATTCGGCGGGGTCTCGACGAGCGGCTCTGCTACAATTTGGTAGCAAGCATAAAACTCTAAACGACCGGCTGAGAGTCACTACTAACACAGAAAACCACATTGAAGAAAACATAAATAACCTCTCCAACGTTCAACTTAGCAGTCATGAACGAACAATATCCTCCCGTGGACTCACATTTTGCCTCATTACTAGTCAAAACAATCAATCCTCCCTATTACAAGACCTCGATAACTTCGCATGGAATCTTCAACTATAGGAATACTTTTTCCACAAACCCCAGAAAGAAACCACTGCCATAATACCTTTTATTTCATGGAAACAGTGAACACCAATCTCTCAGTGGGAAAGGCATCTAGATACCTACATCGAAACCATCTAAAAAAACATACCTCGGGAATACAACACACACAGTTCAAAAGCAGCCCGAAATCTCTCAAGAAAGGAGTATGAAGCGCTTAAGGCACTCGGTGACCGAACAGATATTGTCATAAAACTAGCGGATAAGCGAGGAGAAATTGTGAAATAAGTAGATCCGGCGATATCCAAGAGGGAACCCGCCAAATAACCAACACATATTTCTACAAACCACTGGATAAAGATCCAACCCTGGAACATCAAGCAATAATTACCACTGCGCTCCGTGATCTGGCAGAGCTCGGAGAGTTAGATCCTAAAGTATCTTGGGCACTTACTGTAGCACGTGTCAAACCACGACGACTTTATATGCTTCCGAAAATACACAAAGAAGGAAATACCGGCTGACCAATATTTCAGGAAGAGGTACCCTCACCGAAACAATGTCAATTTACTCAGACTCCCTAATAGAAAACATACTTCCTACCCACCCCTCGTACCAACGTGATACCTATCCTTCCATTAGGACAATCAATGATCTAATCATCCCTAAAGCTGCCTTCCTTGTAAGTCGATGTAACTTCCCTTTACACCAATATTCCGCACAGTGTCGGCATCAAAGCATTAGAGGAGTCATATAGTTCACATAAATCTGATGACTGACCAAACCCAATAGTCATTGTCATCAGGGTTGTGAGACGCAAAAAGTGCTTTGTTCCCACTCCCTCTTCCGTCCCTTATTCTGCCGCTGCATGCTTAAAAAGGTCTCAGACACCACCTCTGCAGCTTCAACGCTGTTTCGTGATGTTCCTACTGCAATAGAGGTGGTGGGAAAATAAAGTTACACGAAGTATTTTATTTCAGCTCAAGGCTGTTCGAGTGATTTATGAACCTCTATATTTATTAACTTCTTGTATACCCTTGTAAGTTCACAGGGATATAATCTGAGATCAATGAACGTTTTGCGGGGTAAATTACCATAAGCTTATGGGCAAACTAAGTTACGTAGCATATTACCGTAAACACCACTAGCCGCACAGCTGTGCGATGCGAATGCGGTGGGTTCAGTCTAAGAGTTTGGTGGGTTGGTTGACTCTTAATAAAGTAGCATGTACCACCTGGGGGCATCGGCCATGAAATTGAAGGTGCCTTGTTGTATTAAAATTGATTGATAATCTCAATATACTTGGCAATAGATTTTCTTCGAAGCAATTAGCATGAATCACGAAAGAAACACTAATGAACTGTTGAACAGCAAGCTTGATTCAGGTAACCTTAGCCATCTCTTTATTACATCTCGCGTTGTAAATCACATTCGTCATGGCGAACATTCCGTTGGCTAAAGCCTAGTGCTGTAGCCCGAAATAAAAAGAAAAAAGCCCTGAAGTGATAAATTGAACACCATCCTTTGAAGAGGCTCATGCTGAAGAAGTTTTTCTAAATTGGTAAACAATTTGCATGTTAGGAAGACATGATACAGGGTGAAGTGCACCGAGTGAAAATGGAAGCTTTACCAACGCTGTAGCGATGGATGTGGATTTAGGAAAGCAACGTACACAACGCAAGAGTTTGTGATGAAGGATACAGGCAAAACGAGGGCTGAAGTGACCGTGCCCAAAATAATCTTGCTTTACAATGTGCAGCAAAAGACGAAACAAGGCTACGTCATCCTCTCTGGCCGAATTTGTAGCACGTACTCTTTTTCGTTGCACCTCAAAATCTTCGCATAGCGGCGAGGTAAAAAGCATAATCAAGACGAGCGGGCATGATTCCGTGACAATTTCTTGAAAAACAATTCGTGAGACTTGGGGGTTGAAAGGAACCGTGGCACAAAGCCACCTCAAACGAGCATGCCACCGGCCACTTAACACAATGTTCTTAGTGAAGGAACGTTGAACTATAGATATTTTGAAGTGGTTTGAGTATTTTTCAATAGTAAGGTAGTGGACACGCACCAGAATTGTTGAAATTGTCAAAAAAGGAAAGCGTACCACAACAGTTGTGAAGCAAGCAAGAATATAGCGTTGCATACGCCTGACGCACGCATTTGCTGTCACTACTGACCACAGTGAGATACGTGCTCATTAACGTGGAAAAGGTGGCCGCTTTCGTCCAGGCTTCACTATTTATTCATAGTGGCATTGTAAGAGAATGTGCCTCTACGATATTTTAAAAGTTTTTTCGAAGACTCAACGGGACGGCCCCGGGCGCACTTGCTACCGCAGCTATCAAAGCAATGAGGAGCTGCTGTCTGCTATACGATTCTCAACGTTTTGCGCCGACAGCACCACGAGTAGGGCTGCGCACTTCTTTCAAGGTGCCCCCCCCATAGAGAGAGAAAGAGAGAATAAAATTAAGTGAAAGTCAAAGAGGTTAACCAGAAAAAGTTTTGGTTGGCTTACCCTGCCCTGGGAAAATGGAAGATAAGAAAAAGTAAGGTGACAAAAAATGAAGAAAAGGGGTGGCAGAAGAAATAAAAATAGAAAACGTACGCACACTCAAGCACGGCAAAGTCACAGTCGTTTAGCAAATCCGGTTGACCGCAGGAATGTCAGCAGCACCTTCGTCGATTTCTGGCTTGAAGGTCAAACATTCCGGCACTTCAAAATTAACCGTTCCCGAAATGGCTGGTCGCCGAGCCGTGCTAACAAAAGCGCCCCCTATAGGTCCCAAACAGAGTGCATAGGAGGCTAAATTTGTACGGCAAGATAAAAACGTTTGACTTGAGGACTGTCTGGCGAGGACTTGAAAATGCCGTCGCGTAGGACATCAGCGCTTTTACTAGATACGTAGGCATATACCTAAACACCACTGGCCGCGGTACAGCGGGTATAGGTCAAAAGTGTTTGGAGCTTCTATCGCGACGCAAGTCATGACTGCGAGCTCGCGTTGCAACTGCGTTGTCAACCCTACGTGCCGCTCCCTTGGCTTCTTCGGTGTTCATGGCAAGATGTGTGTAGGAACTAGTATAGAAACACACAGAGTGATGTCCAGTGCAATATAAAGGAAGTGCGCCAAGAGCGAGTGCTATAAAGAAGGGCCACCTTCTAGCGATCTCCTATCGAACTAGAGCACGCGCGGAGTGTGCACGCCGCTTGAACGGCGGTGCGCCATTCAGGCGGTGCTATTGAAATCAACGGCGTGCACATCTGCACATTGAGTGGGATGAGTAACAACTGGCGTACGCGGTAGGATGGTCGCGAGACAACCCGCTAGCAAAAGCACCAAGCTTTCAAAAGAGAGGATGAAATTGACACGTGTAAGTTCAATATGTCAATACCAATCAGCACAAGGCAAAGACGAAAAGCTTCGTTTTAAAGGCTGACGTCACTTGAGCTTTGCTTTGAAGAGTAGAATTCGATATCGTGATTGTATGCTATTCACATCCTCTTCGGATTTTGTTGTCAGGCTCTGCTGCTACGTGGACACCTCAACCATGCCACGAGGAAAGTAAAATCTCTTCACTTAGCACTAACCGCTTGGCACTCCGATAGAATGCATGGCTTCAGTTTTGCAGTGGCGAAGTTTCTACTTTGCAATGATGCCCTGTGGTGGTGGCTTCTTGGCTAAGGTACTCGGCCGCTGACCCGCAGGTCGCGGGATTGAATCCCGGCTGCGGCGGCTGCATTTTCGATGCAGGCAAAATTGTTGTAGGCACGTTTGCTCAGATTTGGATGCACGTTAAAGAAGCCCAAGTAATCAAAATTTCTGTGACCCTCCACTACGGCATCTCTCATAATCAGATGGTGGTTATGGGACGTGAAACCCTCTTATCAATCAAACAATTATTTCGCAATGATCCACAACCTGGCGAATAGGTGAAGTGCCGTCATGCACTGGCAAGATTGAACCTGCCACAGTCTACGTTTTCCATGCTCTTGCTTAGGGTGGTAAATGATCACGCTTCCGGACTTTGCATTGCGTGGGCCTCGAAACCCTCATTGCTGAACAGCAGCGCAACAGCGCTCAGATAGGGGAAATCAAGCACACAAAACAGAGCGCTGGCTCACAGCTGGATTTAAAGCAGTTTAAAAACTAGTAGTTTCCTATTTCGCATGACGTGACGCTCAGTGCAACTTTACTGTTGAACCACGCAGTAATACAAGCATTATTGGGACTACGGGAAGTAAGCGATGCCCGTATGTTTTTTTTGTAGAAATTTCAAGAACATTTTTCTTACGCATATACATTACGTGGGTTCATATTGCTTCGTGCCAGTGCATGGAGCTGAAGAAGAGAAAGCAGATAGACTGGCACGAGCTAATCTGTGTGGCTGGCGCTGCCCGCCATACCAGCTGTAAATACATCAGTGACTACCACTCTGAGTCAGTCTCCTTCTCGTAACATATTTGGTGGAGTTGTGCGATCCCCGTCCTCGCCACGGAACCCCGAAGCGGACGCTCCCTCGCGGCTTACAACATGACAACTCAAGACTCGGCTACATCCTCTCCGGTTGCTCCCCCTTCTGCCCGACCTGTCAACCCAGCGCCCACGACAACTTTCGTGACGCTTCCCGTGCTCAAAGACCCCGGCGTGTTCTCGGGCAGCGAGGGTTCCGACGTCGACAAGTGGCTACGCCTCTACAAACGCGTCAGCGCCACTTAGAGGTGGGATCCCACTCTTAAGCTCGCAAACATCATCTTTTATCTCGACGGAACCCCTCGTGTTTGGTTTTGATAACCACGAGCACGACTTAACAAGCTGGGACAGCTTCAAGGCAAAGATCCGTGAGCTTTTTGGCAACATCTCTGGTCGTCGTGAAGCTGCGAAAAATGAGTTGTCGACTCGCGCACAATCTTCCACGGAGCTCTACATCGGCTATATTCAGGCTGTCCTTTCACTATGCCGCCAAGCTGACGAAAATATGTCTGAAACTGAGAAAGTTGCGCATATCCTAAAGGGTATCACCGACGATGCATTCGACTTGTTGGTGTTCAACAATGTGTCATCTGTTGATGCGATCATTCAAGAATGCCGCCGGTTCCAACAAGCTAAAAGCAGACGCATCTCCCATCAGTTGCAGCGCCTCCCGAACACCACTGCGACGTCCTTGTGTGACCAGACACCTGTGACAACTTGATGCGAATCGTCATGCGGGAGCTTGAAGCGACTGCTCCAGCTAAGGTGGGACCAACGTCCTCTGACCCCCCTCCGCCAATTACGTTGCCTCTCATCCAAGCAGTCGTCCGGCAGGAAATCGCCAGCTTGGGAATTCACTCTATCTCACCGCCTTCCCGCACCGACTACCAGCCCCGATACACGCCTGCACGTCCCTTCCCGACCAGCTCTTCCTCAACGTTCCGTAATCCGTCCACATGGCGAACACACGATGACAAGCCGATATGCTTCTCGTGTCACAGAATCGGGCACATTTCTCGCCATTGCAGAAGTCACTGGGGTCCTCCTGCACAACCGTCCTCTCGTCCCTTCTATGCACGTCCTGCCTATCGCCATCAGACCAGCCGCGACCATTTTGCCCAGGAACCTGCTTCTGAACACCGCTACTCCCACTCTCCATCCCCCCAACGTCACCAGTTTCATTCTCCACAGCCCCACCGACCATCTTCCCCCGCCTTTCCACGAGGTTTCCTGACGGAAAACTAAGCGTTGCAGCCCCCCGGAGGTGACGCTGCATCGCTCGGACTGACCGAAAATGCTCTTTTGACGATACCGACAAAACGGAGCCTCATAGACGTACAAGTAGACGGCATACATGGTCACTGCTCTTGTCGACACCGGCGCCCAACTTTCCGTGATGACGAGTGATTTTCGCCGCAAGCTTAAGAACGTTCTCACACTTGCGACCACTCAGTTCGTCCGTGCTGTGGATGGTGGAATAGCATCTATCATTGGAATGTGCTCCGCTCGTGTGAGCATTGCGGATTGACACCCAGTTGTTCTCTTCACCGTCCTTGATAAATGCCCCCACGACGTAATCTTAGGCCTCGACTTCCTGTCCACGCATTCTGCCCTCATAGACTGCTCGACCAGTACGCTCCGTCTACACTTGCCCGCCACAGAACCTCTTACACAACGGCCGAGTCGCCTCTGCACAACGGGACACGCGAGCCTCCCTCCACAGACACTGACCTACATAAAGCTCGTCTCAATACCACCAGTTCCCGACGGTGACTATGTTCTGACCCCTATCACCAATGTTCTCATAAGCCGTGGCATTACATTACCACACACCATTCTGTCCGTCGCAGGAAATTCTACGTGCCTCCAAGTTGTCAACTTTAGCTTGACACCTCAAGTTTTGCCACAAGGGATCTCTTTGGCGTTGCTCTGCACCTTAGAAGACAATACGGTAGATGTTTTCGCGATGGCCGCCCCTTCTGGCCCCCATGCTCAACATCAATCTGCGACTTGCTCCGACAGCGCTATTACTTCGATGATCGCTTTCAACTTAACGCCGCAGCAGACTGATGAGCTCCACCGGGTTCTGCTGTCCTACATCGACGTTTTTGACATCAGCGGCCGTCCGTTGGGGAAAGCTACCGGTATGAGCCACCGTATAAACACTGGTAATGAGCATCCTATTCATAGGCGTCCATATCGGGTGTCGGTGGCCGAGCGTCACATCATCCAAAGTGAGGTCGACAAAATGCTCGCCAAGGACATCATTGAGCCATCCTGCAGTCCTTGGGCTTCTCCTGTTTTGCTAGTCCGCAAGAAAGATGGTGCATGGCGTTTCTGTGTGGATTATCGACACCTAAACAAAATTACCAAAAAAGACGTCTACCCCCTGCCACGAATAGATGATGTGCTTGATTGCCTCTATGGGTCCCACTATTTTTCCTCCATCGACCTTCGCTCCGGCTCCTGGCAGATAGAGGTGGATGAAATGGACCGTGAAAAAACGGCATTCATCCCCCCCGATGGCCTATATCAGTTCAAGATCAGGCCTTTCGGCCTTTGTAACGCTCCAGCCACCCTCGAACGAATGATGGACTACCTGCTCAGAGGATTCAAATGGTCCACCTGTTTGTGCTACTTGGACGACGTCATCGTCTTTTCAACCACATTTGAAACTCACATAGAGCGCCTCTCAGCCATCCTGAGAATCTTCCGTTGCGCTGGCCTGCAGCTCAACTCGTCCAAATGTCACTTTAAAACGCCATCAAATCACAGTGCTTGGGCCATTTAGTAGACGCCACGGTGTACAACCAGACCCGGCAAAAAATCACCGCTGTCAAAAACTTTCCTGTACCACGATCTGCGAAGAATGTACGTAGCTTTATTGGACTATGCTCCTACTTCCAACGCTTCGTGAAAAATTTTTCGCACATAGTTAGGCCGCTTACGCAGCTCCTCAAGAAAAAAGTCCCGTTTTCATGGGGCTTCCGAAGAGGTTTCTGCGTTCTCGACTCTCGTCGCTCTTCTCACTACCCCTCCGATTCTGGCACACTTCAACCCTGATGCCCCACGGAAATCCGTACAGATGCAAGTGGGCATGGTATTGGTGCAGTGCTGGCTCCAGAAACAACATGGTCATGATTGCGTTATTGCATATGCCAGCCGCCTCCTATCCGCCCCAGAACGTAACTATTCGATAACAGAGCGTGAGTGCTTGGCTCATGTATGGGCGGTGGCGAAATTTCGACCTTATCTATACGGGCGCCCATTCTCGGTAGTTACCGACCACCACGCACTCTGCTGGCTCAACTCTCTGAAAGATCCATCAGGGCGCCTTGGCCGCTGGGCTTTGCGCCTGCAAGAGTTTTCCAATTCGGTGGTCTACAAATCTGGCCACCTACACCGTGATGCTGATTGCCTCTCCCGGTACACTGTCGACAATCCTGAGGACACTGATGAGCCCACGGAGAACTCTATCTTGTCAGTGTCCGACTTCCTTAATAGTGGGGAAGGACAGAAGCGTGATCCAGAGATGCTTGACATCATCAGCCGTATGGAATCCTCCACAAATGATGCTTCCGTCCGCTACTTTGTCATTCAAAAGGGTATGCTATACCGTCACAATTTCCGGCTAGACGGGCCCGACCTTCTCATTGTTGTGCCTAAGCATTTGCGCCGCTGTCTTCTCACCGAACTTCACGACGCTCCCACGGCTGGACACCTTGATGTATCCCGCACGTACGAGCGCCTCCGGCGCCGTTTTTTCTGGCCAGACCTTGCTCGATCGGTACGCCGATACGTTGCCACGTGTGACCTATGCCAACGTCGTAAGACACCGTCGCTGCTACCCGCTGGCCATCTTAAAGTAATTGACATACCGCGGAACCATTTTACCGTGTTGGGTTAGACTTTCTTGGTTCCTTTCTCACATCCACATTGGAAACAAATTGATAGCCGTTATTACAGACTACGCACCACGCTACGCCATTACGCGAGCTCTACCGACCAGCTGTGCAACCGACGTCGCTGACTTCTTGTTACGGGACGTTATATGATTCACGGTGCTCGAGACAGCTTCTCACAGACCGTGGCCGTACTTTCTATCCCAAGTCATCGCCGACCTTCTGCGTTTTGTTCCACTCAACACACATGGCAACCGCTTACATCCTCAAACACACGGCCTCACGGAACGATTTAACCGCACTTTAACAAATATGCTCGCTATGACGTCGCCCGACCACTGAGATTGGGACCTTGCCTTACCCTACGCAACTTTCGCGTATAATTCATCCCGTCACGACACAGCGGGCTTTTCGCCGTTCTACCTAATGTACGGGAGAGAGAGCCGACTTTACTACTGGACACAGTCATCTCAGCTGACACCTCGTCCACAGCGAGTATGCCCGCGACGCGATTGCGCGAGCCGATCATGCCCGTCAGCTCGCTCGCGCTCGGCTGATGGCGTCGCAAAACCAACCAATACCGTCGGTACGATGCGGAACATAGAGACGTACATTTCGCTCCCGGTACCCTCGTTTTACTTTGGTCCTCTCATCGTCGGCTGGGCCTATTAAAAAAACTTCTGTCTCATTACAAGGGGCCCTACCGTATATTGCGTTAAGTAACACCTGTCACCTACGAGATCAGCCCCATGTCCATATCAATCTACTATGCGGCCAGTGATAGTACACGTCTCGCGGATCAAGCCCTACACTAATGCACAGATAACGACCTTTAAAGCACGGATGGGCCTCCGCCGCGGGGGTCATGCTACGTGCCAGTGCATGGAGCTGAAGAAGACGAAGGAGATAGACTGGCACGAGCTAATCGTATGGCTGGCGTGCTCGCCTAACGGCTGGAACTACATCGGTGACTACCCTCAGAGTCAGTCTTCTTCTCGTAACAATATTGAATACCTTGAAAATCATAGGGCTGGCGTAGTTCTGTTGTAAACACCAGACTTACTCGCAACTTTACTCTAATTGATTGCCACTCGAATCATCTTTTTTTTGCACTCACTGCATCAATCTCAATTTTTATCCCGGAAAAATTACAAATGTTCTCAATACTAGTGACACCTTCGCCGACAGTGAAATTCCTGCACTGCAGCTCATGAAGTGGGATTTTTTCAGAACACGCGCTTAACGTACCTTATTACCTTTTCAGATCACTGTATGTCTTGCGATTTCTTAAATTAATTGTGGAAGGGTATGCACATATCGTGCCTTAGTTTACATATGCTCTTTTTCTTGGGCTTCATTTTACTCTTTTGTGTAATTTTGTTGGACACGCAAGTGAACGTTCGTCTTTGCCATTCTTGTCGACGTTTATAGCTTAGAGGGCGAATAAGAATGTCTTGAAATACCAATAACAATGGGGTTACGTTCATGCGCAGTTAATTGCATTTTCGAAAAAAGCGGTGGCACTAGAATCCGTTCGCATTGCTCGAGGGGAAGTAAATCGCAATTGGTGTGAACTGTTTTCTACCGTCCCTTACCATGCAGTGGCATGCCCGTTCATTCTTGTCTCGAGTAGGTATTATGTGTATTCACCCGATTTCAATTTCCAATTGTGAGCACTCATCGGGCGCTCAATTAGTCTAAAAGCGCGAAAAGATTATAGAATAAAGGATTAGTGCTAACTTTGCCTACTTTCTTGGTGAAAAAGTATGGGGGCAGAAGAAATGGCCCCTGAGAAAAAGGAAATGAAGACAAAAAAGGGAAATTTTAGCTTTCGGCTCGGAGCGGTCGGGCATACAAAGAAATGTTCTTAAACCTCTTGAAGCTCATTGCTAAAAACGGTGCTTTGCATTGTTTTGAGCTGACGGCCATGGTATTTTAAGAGTGAAGTGTTGGCTGGGGACTTGCGAGCACGGAT
>NW_023608885.1:0-24847 GCF_013339725.1 Rhipicephalus microplus | reverse complement strand
CAGCATCGCGCACATTACGTTGTCAGAACCTGGGGTAGATGTATTACAGCAGCTGAGTGCTGTTCGCAGTTTCTGCTAAGCAGAATGGTGCCTTATATGCCTCATTTCTTGCGGATTTCTTTCTAACTTTTGTTTTTCTATTCGTGCCTTGTAATTCTGGAAGGATTCGGAGTAGTGTGAGGAGCTCGATATGTGTGCCGAGAAAGTTGGCTTGATCCTCCAAGCTTTCCTCGAGGCTATTTACTAGTGGAAGAGAATACGTTTGTTTGGCCCTTAATTTTCTTTACCTTATTCCACACTTTTCCGTCCAGCTCTCTCGTCTAGCTTGTCGACGCGTTCTCCTTGCCTGCGATTTGACCCGCTTGAAATTTTCCAGGTTTTCTGCTGTAGGGGAATCACGAAGCAACGCCCATGCTTTGTTCTGAGTGGTCCGTGCTTTACTGCATGCGTCGTTCCACCATGGGACTCGCCGTTTAGAAGACATGGCGCTCGTTTTGGCAATACATTTAGGTGCGGCATCAAGTATAAAAGCTGTAAAATACGTGACAGCGTCATCTATGGTCAGGGCAGACAGCTCAGTCCATGTCATGTGTGAGAGTTCTATACCCTTCCCAATCAGCTGAGACAGTCTTCCATCGAGGAACCTGCGGGGGTAGTTGATCTTTGTTCGGCGCACTCAGGATAAATGGGAAGTGGTCACTCCCATAAGGGTTTTTAATAACGTTCCACTTAAAAACAGGTAAAAGGGACGGTGATGAAATGCTAAGATCTATAGAGGAGTATGTGTTGTTTGCAAGGCTAAAATACGTAGGCTCCTTTATATTTAAATGACATAAACTAGAAGAGAAAAGGAGCTGCTCAATCAGTCGTCCTCGCGCATCACAATGAGCATCGCCCCACAGGACATTGTGCGCATTAAAATCACCTAGAACCAGAAACGGCTCTGGGAGTTCATCTATTAATGATTCTAAATCACGTCTGTGTAGCTGTTGATGTGGTGATATGTACACAGAACATATGGTAATGAGTTTGTTAAAAAGTACAGCTCGAATGGTCACTGCCTCAAGGACCGTTTCGAGCTTCAGATGCTGGCATGCTATACTACGATCAGCTATAATGGCTACACCGCCCGATGGTACGACAGCATCCTCCCGGTCTTTTCGGAAAATAATATGTTGTCGTAGGAAGTCCTTGTGCTTAGGAGTTAAGTGCGTTTCTTGAACACATAGCATTTTCGCGTTAAACTTACTCAGAAGTTCTTGGACGTCATCTAAATTTCTAAGTATTCCCCTTACGTTCCACTGTATGATGTTGTCCATAGTGGAAGAAAAAAGGGAGGAAGTGCTGTGTGCAGAGAAGACGGAGATTAACTCATTTTACAGGGCCTTTGTCAGGCCCTGTAATCGGCGTTCTGTCCTTTTTGGGGCGGTCGAGAGAAGCTCGCCGCTCCTTCGGCGCTTCTTGCGCCGTTTGGCTTGAACAATAAGACAGATCCCAGGAAATCAACAACACTCAACTTTGAAGTGCAGTGCTTCAAAATGAAGCCTATAATGCTGCAAAACGATGCACGACAATTGAAGAAAGCGTTGCCACCAAGAACGTCTCTTCACCATCCATGAAAGACCATCCATCATATTCATTGATGACGCGAGGGTAGAGCTGACTGCTTCCTGCATAACTTAGGGAAAAATAATTATACATGAGAACTGAAAATCATTCGAAAGGTTAGAAAACTGAGAACGCTGATGCCACGGACACTCAATAAATGCTATGCAGTCGTTGAGTATATGAGAAGAAACAACTTCTAAAACTGACCACACACACACACACACACACACACACACGCAGGATGAGCGTTCAATATCAAAAAGCTCATATGATGTAATCCGGTGTTAGAAAGCTGCAACATGATAAAAACACACCCCCTGACACGAACAAAGCTCGAAACTGGCCAAAGTTTTCTATATATTTCTATATCGATAGCTCTACCTTTGCTGAAACATTCAAAAGCAATTTTTGACTAAAGTAATGTTATTTTGGTACTTTTGTAGACGGCCTCAAGAATTCCCCTCCCGATCATTTCTGAATTTTGTTAAATAATAATTCTCATTATTACAGTCACATTTTAGTGTGTGCTCATCGCCATACTTATAGAAAGTGGACCCTTTCACTTTGCATGATTGCCGCTGGTCTTTAAGGAAAGCCTAGCTTCATCTCCTTTGAAAAATAATTTTCGAGGTATGTTGCCTTTGTTTTTTTTTATTTGCACAGCCCTTTCTGTATTGATACTCATCATTGTGAACATTGTCAAAGTAGTTATTGTATGAGCGTGTATTTCAATTCAAGCTCAAAGTAATGAGAAGGTCACTACAGTGTTACAAAATAAATAAGCAATAAATTGCACAAACATTACGCAACCTAAGCCAACTACATTTTCACAGGAATAAAGGAAGACAGACCAGTTTACTCAACTGAAAGATCCGTGCAAATGTCATGAGGCCACAGAAGGTGATGCACTTTGAAGCGTCACGACGTGCCAGTGCCTCCTCTTGAAGAAATTTTCTTTCTGCTCACAGGCCAGCGTCTTTTCAATGAACAGGTCATACGTACGTGTCAGCCACGGAGAAAGGAAATGTAGAAGAGGCCCTGACGTCACTCGTTGTGAAGCCGCGATGAAGCCGAAAGTCACCCATTTTGACTGGGCCAATTCTCCTCTGTTGTTTACATCCGAATGTAAAGCAGAAGGCCCGACTCTCTCTCCGGCTCGGAAAGCACGTGAGCTGCGCAGCGCGCGTGTCGTGATGATCCGAAACTAATGGTACACTCTAAAAAATATCGAGTGAAAAGGGTGTCATTTTGTCCCACAACAATAATCGTCATCAGGCTTGCATGCGCTTCCTTTCTTGAAAACTCGGCGGTGGCCACTTTCCTGTCGAGAATGCGATGTAACCCTGATAAAGGGCATGTCGATCGGGACCGGGATGTACCTGGTGCGGGGCGATAGCGAGAGGATGGAACACAATATAGATGACGATTATTTTTGTGGGACAAAAAGACACCCTTTTTACTCGCTCTTTTTTTAAAGTGTACGGGGGCTCAACAAACTGGGCCAGCGCGACACCTGTGGCGAAATCATTTCAGTAACAGCTCGCCAGCAACGAAGCAAGTACAAGAGAACGCGCGCTAGATGCACTGACAACGGCGAGTGTTTTCACATCATTAATTCAGCAGCTGTACAGACATCACGATCAGTCGTGCGCCTTTTTTCACGGTCGCATTCCGACACGAGGCCGACGCAGCGCCCAGCCACTGTGCCCGTGTTCCGCGTGAAACGCACCAGCGTCAGCATTCTGCGACCGTGGTGACTTTCAGCGCGGTGCAAGTGAAACTTGGACGCGGTTGCTTTAATGTTGAGATTACAATGCTGGGGACGAGTATAACAAGCGGTACAGAAATTGTGTTTTATTACGCACATGCAAGTTGTTACTGTGCACATACCAAACACGAAACCACGTATGTGCACATGGTACTCATTGCGTCTCGCAGAGCACAAAAGTTTCGTTAGTTGCCACAAGCAGGAGCACTGTCCAACCGTCACTGACCAGCATGGCGCTCATCGTCGTTCTGCTTCGTCATGGTGCCCAATGCAGCTTCGCTAAACACTTCAAATGCTTCATTCGCGTCATCCGCCACATAGCAAATGTATATGCGCTGGTTGTACGCACTGTTCAGGCCCCATGGTGGACGATAGGTTTTGTATACGTTGCTAAGAGTAACTGCCAGGAGAGCACTGCGTAACCAATAACGCGGCGAAGAGCACGGATATTGTCCGCCACGGCTCAGCACGAGATCTGCGGAGACACTCATGCCGCCGCCAGCCGGAGCCGCTCACTGCTAGACCAGCTACACTGCACAACACGTAATCATAACAACGCCGCCATTGTGCCCAGCGAATATGGCCGCCATTATGTAATTTTCTCCACACGTTTCACGTAGCGTGCCGGCTGGGCGCGCTACCTACCTTTCCTTCCTCCGAGGTCTCAGCACTGTTCGCACTTCCGTCTTGCGCAAAAAAAAGGAAAGAAAGAACTGCTGCCACAGCCATGGCAGCACGACTGAAAAAGAGCAAAAAAAATGCAGCAGCAAGGATAGTAACCTCTCGCATCATCAAGAAAAAATACCGCAAGTATTTCAAAAGGGTGCCTTCTCTTCCTCTCTTTCTTTGACTACAATGTCCCTTTCGCCTTAGAATGTTGAGCCGGGCTGTCATATGGGTTAACTTTAAACCCCCCCCCCCTCCTTCACAGAAACGTCGAGCGCCACACCACTCATTCTGCCAAGCAACCTCTCTTTTTTTTGCATTCCTTGTCTCTTGCATCATCGATTTGTTTCGCCTTCTTTTTTTTTTCCTGAAAGCACCTCCATCTCAGATACCACTTATCCAACCAAAAAAATTGCCCGCAGCTTCCCTCGGGGGAACACGGAGGAGGATGCGGAGCATATAATTGGTTAACGGGGTGTTAAAGTGCGACTTACTTGGGTCGATGGCTAAATTGGTTAACGTGGTTGTGAAATGGGGTGTTAAATTGCGACTTACTTGGGTCGATGACTAAATTGGTTAACGTGGTTGTAGGAGGGGGTGTTAAATGAGTGAACACGTACACACGTATGCGAAAGGGCGGCGCTGGTCGAACGGACGTCGATCATTGTGTTTGTGGATTCGTTGGAATTCATTTCACCGCGACCTTGGACGTCGACGCGCAGTACAAACCAACCGACGAGCGGCAACTGAGCGAGCGAGCGCCGACCTTGAGTATATATACAGCGCGACGGCGCATGCACTGTCAGCTGTCGAATGTTCGAGAAGGGGGAGAAGCGCAACGGCGCATGCGCGCGTCAGCTGCCGATGTTCTCGAAGCGCGACGGCGCATGCGCGCGCGTCAGCTGCCGATGTTCTCGAAGCGTGACGGCGCATGCGCGCTACATTATACAGCTAGCGAATGTTCGTAAAGAGGAGAAGCGCACGCGGTGTGTAGAGGAGGAAGGGTGCACAGATGGTGGAGGAGTGAAGCGCGCGCGGTGTGTAGAGGAGGAAGGGATGCACAGATGGTGGAAGAAGGAGGAGGAAGCTTGCGGACGGCGCCGCACTACAAGCCTCGAGTATTAGATTCTCCGCATCTAAAACACTTTTTCACAAGTTTGAGTGCGTGTATGCGTCCTAAAGTCTTTACCAAACACATTGCCCTACCTCAATTTATTACATTTATAACGAATCAAAACTGATTTTAGTAACTCAAGTTTTATTACTTCACCTTACATATTCTATCAAAGTAATTTTCACGCGGTGGTTATCGATATGAAAACCGGACAAATGTTACCGTTTATGTGTACTGACAAAACCAAAAATGTCTTTTAACCTGTTAGGATCACCTATGACAATTATTGACGTTTGATAGAATCCACCTGAAACTATGATATTTTCTATTGCATATCTAATCAGCGCTCCACATATTACAGTGACTTGATTCAATTTACCGAACTTATCATGGCGTAAATGCAGCCCAAAAAGGACGAGTAGAAGAAAGTGAACAACCACAAGCGCTTGCGGTGTTCATTTTTTTTTTGCGCTACATTTACGTAGCGCAAAAAATTTATTTTTTGCGCTACATTTACGTAGCGCAAAAGCTATAACATTTACGCCATGATGAATCAGTACCAACTCGCTCACCTCTCCGATTAGCTTTACTGAAGTTATGTTGAAAATATAAAAAAGCATAGTACAAACAAAGCCTTATCGATATTTCGCTGACTTTTAGCTGACGTCTTGTGAAATATGCCTAATATTGATCACATCTTTGATTTATCAACTCAACATTATCATATCTTAGCACTACCTGTCAAGAATAACACAGGTAGTTTAAAAAATTGCCCGCAGCTTCCCTCGGGGGAACACTGAGGAGGATGCGGACCATATAATTGGTTAACGGGGTGTTAAAGTGCGACTTACTTGGGTTGATGGCTAAATTGGTTAACGTGGTTGTGAAATGGGGTGTTAAATTGCGACTTACTTGGGTCGATGGCTAAATTGGTTAACGTGGTTGTAGGAGGAGGTGTTAAATGAGTGAACACGTACACACGTATGCGAAAGGGCGGCGCTGGTCGAAGGGACGTCGATCATTGTGTTTGTGGATTCGTT
Source organism: Rhipicephalus microplus (assembly GCF_013339725.1). NCBI lineage: Eukaryota > Metazoa > Arthropoda > Arachnida > Ixodida > Ixodidae > Rhipicephalus > Rhipicephalus microplus. The sequence goes on along the minus strand of NW_023608885.1, from coordinate 18,651 downwards.
GGAATTCATTTCACCGCGACCTTGGACGTCGACGCGCCGTACAAACCAACCGACGAGCGGCAACTGAGCGAGCGAGCGCCGACCTTGAGTATATATACAGCACGACGGCGCATGCAGTGTCAGCTGTTGAATGTTCTCGAAGCGCGACGCCACATGCGCGTCCACTGGAGAATCAGGAGAATTGTAGATGTCGAACGCGGTGTGTAGAGGAGGAAGGGTGCACAGATGGTGGAGGAGTGAAGCGCGCGCGGTGTGTAGAGGAGGAAGGGATGCACAGATGGTGGAAGAGTGGGCGACGGCGCGACGGCGCATGCGCGCGCGTCAGCTGTCGAATGTTCGAGAAGCGGTGCGGACGGCGCACTACAAGGCGCGAGTATAAGATGCTCCGCATCTAAAAGAGATCACTTACCATTTTTCCGCTTTGCCAGAGGCCGCCGCCTCCCTCAACACTCGCGAGATCACAATGTGTCGTTCGCTGCCACGAACCATCCCACGATTACCCTTCGCACAAACTCCTTCTGTCATTGATCACCTTCGTTGCTGCTTGTCGCTTGTAACATCCAGAGGTTGTTCAGAACAATTTCCATTTATCCTGCCCGGCCGAACGTTCCTCACAATCCTCACTGCGCCAGCTCTGTCTGCGCCATGTTGGTTGGTGGGGAACGTCCTCCCGGCGCCGAGGATGCCTACGTCACTACTCGAACAGCCAATGAATGCTGCTGAGCGATGAGCGGGAGATATTGAGGAGCATCCACCGGGGCGAAAGCGATGCGCTGGAGTACTTCCGGGGCAACCACGGGAACATAATCAGGGGATTTGCGCCATTTTCCTTCGGTTTCCTTCGTCCGCCGCGCACCGGAGAAAAATGGTGAAAGACGAATGTATTTGCTCCGGTACCATCCGGTTTGAGTGAGGCCACCGGGGCAGAGCGGGGGCATCATTTCCCGATTCCTGCCAGAGGGGTATATTTTTGTTTACAGTGTATGGACTGAAAACGGCACGACCATTGTCGTAGAAATTCTTCCTCGCCGAGGAAGAACAATTCCTCCAACAGAAACAATAGAAGTTCAGAGTAGAAGCGTTCAAGAATCGGAAAAAGAGCACGACGACGATTACCTGCCGTAACAGCGTCGCACCTGTTACGCCAAAAACAAACAGCTTCCGCAGCTACTAGAAGGCGCGCAAGGTGACTACACGAGCACCGACCAGATGTGATAGAGCGATTAAAACCTATAGGCCACGGATGTGTTAACGGTCTTCTAAAACACCTTTGCAATGACACATTGCTTCAGCATATGCTGGTTAGACTCCTGTAACTGGCAGTTAGGACAAGTGGAAGATGGGACCATGCCCCACTTCTCCAGTCTGTCCCGTGTTGGGAGTACGCTCCATCCGAGACGGCACATGAAGTCACGGAGGTGACCAGGCAAAAACGATGCCGTTCTCGCGCCCCACGAGACATGTCTCGATCGTGCTAGGCGAGCTGGAAGAACTAGAGGAAGCACAAGAGCCGCCGTTGTATCTACAATGCGGCTTTCAAGAATGTCCACATCGGGACAAACCTGCTGCGCGTGTCGATAAAATGCTACTGCTGTTGAGTAAAATGCAGGTACGTTAAGTGTTTTTGGTGCAAAATTAAGCCGGGCATCTGGTAGTAAATACCTTATCTTGGTGCTTAAGAAATCGCAGGCAAGATCACGCGCGGGACACTGATCACCGTGCAACAAGCGAAGTAAGAATCGTACGGCAAGCAACCGGCAGCGAACAGGCACGGATGGGAATGCGAATCCGCCGCAGTTTCTCGGTTGCTCAAGTGCTGCTCGGCAAACCAGCTCTGTTCCTCTTAACCAAATAATAAACCAATGAGGGATTGCACCGACCTAGTGATTCGTAATGGGCGCTGTACAACAAGTGATATGTATCATGCATGGCCGCTAAACACAGCCTGTGCTTTTAAATACCTTTTTTTCAAGACCCATAATGGGCGTGTTGTTTTAGAACTTCGACTACTGAAACCCACAGGGAGGCTGACATGCCATACCAAGTATAATCAAGCCCCATAACGCGAAGAGAGTTTTTTTCTTTGAAGACCGAAAAAGGGACTTAGGCAGACGACTGGAGAACCAATTAATAAATATTGACATTAAGAAAATTTTAACGCAGCACCTGAAATCATGCCATACTCAGAAAGAAGTCGTAGGCTGCGGGATAAACTTTCCTCAGTTTTCAAATACAACGTGATCTCATCGGCAAATGCATGCTGTCACCTTTACGGTACCATCGTTTTAGATAGTTTTGTTTCCAGATGCACCTTACATAACTCATGTGTACACAAAAAAATTGCCCGCAGCTTCCCTCGGGGGAACACTGAGGAGGATGCGGAGCATATAATTGGTTAACGGGGTGTTAAAGTGCGACTTACTTGGGTCGATGGCTAAATTGGTTAACGTGGTTGTGAAATGGGGTGTTAAATTGCGACTTACTTGGGTCGATGGCTAAATTGGTTAACGTGGTTGTAGGAGGGGGTGTTAAATGAGTGAACACGTACACACGTATGCGAAAGGGCGGCACTGGTCGAAGGGACGTCGATCATTGTGTTTGTGGATTCGTTGGAATTCATTTCACCGCGACCTTGGACGTCGATGCGCCGTACAAACCAACCGACGAGCGGCAACTGAGCGAGCGAGCGCCGACCTTGAGTATATATACAGCGCGACGGCGCATGCACTGTCAGCTGTCCAATGTTCGAGAAGGGGGAGAAGCGCAACGGCGCATGCGCGCGCGTCAGCTGCCGATGTTCTCGAAGCGCGACGGCGCATGCGCGCGCGTCAGCTGCCGATGTTCTCGAAGCGTGACGGCGCATGCGCGCTACATTATACAGCTAGCGAATGTTCGTGAAGAGGAGAAGCGCACGCGGTGTGTAGAGGAGGAAGGGTGCACAGATGGTGGAGGAGTGAAGCGCGCGCGGTGTGTAGAGGAGGAAGGGATGCACAGATGGTGGAAGAAGGAGGAGGAAGCTTGCGGACGGCGCCGCACTACAAGCCTCGAGTATTAGATGCTCCGCATCTAAAAGATATAGAATGTCGTTCGTGGATATTTAGAGTGCAAGCTTTTATGTGTGTTTAGAAGAAGAGGTTAACGATTTGAATACTCGGTACTCTACTATGGGAGAGCTAAAAGCCGTCCCTGGCGCAAAGGTACCTAACTTGCAGTTTTATGTATTTCGAGAAAGTTATTTAGAGTACAATCTAACAGAGCATCATGTGTTCAGAAACAAGGTTTAACAATTTAGAGTACTTGGTACTCTATCATGGGAGAGCACAAAGCCGTCCCGTTGGGCCTCACACCTGGTGAGTGTCTATCCGGGCACTGTCATGTTTAGACAACACGGTTAACGATTTAGAGTACTTGGTACTATCCTGTGGGCCCCACACGCTGCGATCACAGCGAAATCGAACCGTACAGCTTTCCGTCATATGGCTGCTGTGCCATCGCAGGAAGGCACGCTATTTCAGTAATTCTTATTCACAGCCTTTAAAGTTGGGCTAGACAATTTTGTTCTTTATGTTGACAATTCACGTATATTTATTACTCATAATAGTTGCCATTAGGGTAATTTAAAAATATATAACACGCTGCATATGTTCTTATTTCAGACTTTTGGCGTCCCATAGAGAAAGAAAATATACTTTCCAATAACTACACCTAATTTCGGTAAGCTCTGCAATCTCGACACCCTAATATACCCCTGCGCCAGAATTTTCGTTACGTACAGCCATGGAGGAAAGAAAACTGAGGAGAGGCCCTCGCAATGCTTGAGTGACCTAGAATATGGGGAGTGTCCAAAGCGGCGGCTCCCGCGGCGGCTCCCGCGGAAGTTCACCTTTTGCGGTGAACTTCCGCGACGCGCCGCTGCTGCGCCGGACCCGTGGGGTGAACCACGGGTCCGGCGTGGGGTGAACCGACAGATGGGGGGGAACCGTGGGGTGAACCGACAGATGAAGTTGAAAGAAAATGGGCAACCTTTCTAAGCTGTAGAAGGGATGCATCCCTTCTGATCAATGAAAAGATTAGAAGGAAGGGAGCTCAGTGGCTGGCAGAAGTACATAAAAAAGATAGAAAGGCAGCTGCGTAATTTTGGAACCATCCAAACTCCCTAAGAAATGAGACGAGCGTAGAGCAGAGTTTTATAACTACAGCCCAAGGTGCTTGGCAAGAAGGGGACGAAGCTATTGAATATATAAGAACAAGGGTGACAAAAAAATTTCAACAAAGTACTTTATGCACCACAATAGACAAGGACGAATCAAGTGGTGCAATGGTTCCATTTTCACAACAAGAGTGGGAAAGGGCTGAGAAAAGGGTCCCTAGTAGTTCATCAACAGGCCCAGATGGCATTCCAATTAGGCTGATAAAGACATTAGGTCCGAAGTCTAAGCAGGCTTTGAGAGAGTCAGTGAGCACAATAATAATCGATGGTGAAGTTCCCGATGGATGGAAACTTAGCAGGATGAGCATGATCTATAAAGGAAAGGGGGACAAAGCTGACATAAACAACTACCGTCCTATAACAGTGACATCAGTGGTCTACAGGCTGGCGATGCAGATTATAAAGGAAAGACTGCAGGCGTGGATAGATGATGAGGGGGTGCTGGGGGAACTGCAGAATGGGTTTCGGAAACACAGGAGGTTGGAAGACAATCTGTTCTCACTGACGCAGTGCATCGAAATAGCAGAAAAGGAACACAGGCCTCTGTGGCTAGCATTTTTGGATATCAAGGGAGCGTATGATAGCGTGGTTCAAGAGGAATTGTGGGGAATTCTGGACACACTAGGCGTGGAACATGTAGTCACTAATCTTTTAAAGGGTATCTATAAAGGTAACAATGTAGTTATAAAGTGGGAAAAACAGGTATCCAAGCCTGCAGAGGTAAAACGGGGGCTTAGGCAGGGGTGCCCCCTGTCACCCTTATTATTCATGATGTACCTACAAGGATTAGAAGCAAAATTAGAGGGAAGTGGGCTGGGCTTCAACCTCTCTTTAGTCAAACAAGGAAAACTTATTGATCAGGCACTACCAGCATTAATGTACGCAGATGATATAGTGCTAATGGCCAACAACAAGGAAGATTTGCAGAGATTGATGGACATCTGCGGTAATGAGGGAGATAGGTTAGATTTTAGATTCAGTAAGGAAAAATCAGCAGTCATGATTTTCAATGACAACGAAGGTAGTGAGCTTAGAATACAGGAGGTCACGCTAGAGATTACACATAAATACAAATATCTTGGCGTATGGATAAGCAATGGGACCGAGTATCTGAGGGAACACGAAATATCCGTGACGACTAAAGGTAACAGGAATGCAGCAGTCATGAAAAATAGGGCCCTGTGGAATTACAATAGGTATGATGTTGTGAGAGGAATATGGAAAGGTGTCATGGTTCCTGGGCTGACGTTCGGCAATGCGGTCTTGTGCATGAGATCAGAAGTTCAAGCAAGATTAGAAATTAAGCAACGGGGAATAGGTAGGCTTGCTTTAGGAGCTCACGGGAATACACCAAATCAGGGAGTACAAGGTGATATGGGATGGACATCATTTGAGGGCAGGGAAGCTAGCAGCAAGATAAAATTTGAGAAACGATTGAGAGAAATGGGGGAAGAGCGTTGGGCTAGGAAGGTGTTCAGCTACTTATACTTAAAGAATGTCGATACGAAATGGAGGAAGCGAACCAGGAAGTTGACTGGTAAATACTTAGAAAACAGCAGGTGGCCAAACCAAAAAGAACTGTCGGTTAAGAAGAAAGTGAAGGAAACTGAGACTGACATGTGGAGAATGGGCATGATTAAGAAGTCCGCACTAGAGACCTATCGAACCTTTAAGCAGGAAATTGCCAGGGAAAGGATCTATGATAATACTCGGGGTAGTTCTCTACTGTTTGAGGCCCGGACGGGAGTACTGCGAACCAAGACATATCGGGCCAAATACGAAGGGGTAGACACAGTATGCAGTGCGTGTGGAGAGGAAGAAGAAACTGCCGAACACTTGATAATGTTCTGTAAAGGGCTTCACCCTATAGTTCAGGATGATGGCGCTGCGTTTTTCAAAGCACTGGGGTTTAGGGACCAGGAGGGCAAAATAGACTTTAAGCGGGTAGACTTAACTAGAAGGAGGTTATCTGATTGGTGGCTAAAGTCGAGGCACGAGTGAAAATTAAACTCTTCACTGCAAAGTACGAATCCTCAAACTCACTTTTTAAGAAAAAAAAATAAATATAGTTTTTGGTTCATTAGGTATTACGGCTTGGTGGCGCTAGCCACCGCCCGATCTAAAGGGTACAGCCATATCCATCCATCCATCCATCCATCCGTGGGCTTTCCGCGCTCGGAAGCGCGCTGAAAGCGAGGGGCGTCATCGACGCGCGGTAGTTTTTGCGTTGTATTTGTACGCGGGACACTTGAAGTATGCTCAACTTTAGCAATGAGGAGTTGAATGGAGCTCGCCCATCGTTAAGAGTTGTGTTAGTGTCTGGGGCAGCAAGGGAACGCCAAAACTGATCTTTGAAACGACATCAACGCGGTCATGTTCTGGTGCTAGATTTCGAGTACGCTAATTTGGTAGCTGTGCATGCGCAAAAACGCATAACACGAAAAGAAAGAACGATAACAACCTGAATCTCACTGTCAAGCGAGTAATAAGACCATGAATGCAAGAAATACAAGTCATGAATAAAGTCAATTACTTTTTCAGTCAGCTGAAACACTCGGGTGCAGTGACCGCTTCACTCACCGTCGCCGGCTTTTTAGTCACGGTCGTCAGCGGTTCGCAGCCATGCGCACATGTTGTATTAGATAACTTGCTAGCCTTGACTACTTCTGTAAAAAAAAGATCACAGCTGGAAGAAAGCGGCCGTACCACCGCAATATTTTTTAACTTATTTCATTTTAGACATGGCATACAGCAACAATGTTTGCCATGCGTCAAGCTTGTTTTCAATTCAGATATTTGAAAGAAGACCAGTGCCCGAAAAACATATTTTATTCCACGTTTATGTAATAAATACGTAATATACAAAAAGCGCAATAAATATACCCACACAACGTTACAATAAACACACAAACAGCAGCACTCTCACTGTGCAAATTAAATAACTGAGATAAAAAAATTGGCAGACCCCACGTACAGTGAGAATCGATGATAATGCGAAGCACGAATGAGACATGTTGATATGTCACTTTAAAATCAGCCTAACGTTACGACGTGGAGGTAAATGATGCCGTACCTAACTTCCGTATCATGATTATCATGTTTGAATGTGTCCCTTACCTTCGTAATCTATTCACGTCACGTGATCCCAAATTGAGTATAAGTGGAGTTAGCAAAACGACCGCAACCACGCTATGAGCGTGGTATGTTGTCATGTTTTTACATGACACGCGTGTCACGATTATCATGTTTGCACTTTCGTCATCCATTGACGTCACGTAACGCCAAAATTGGTAAATGTGGAGCTACCAAAACGGCCACGAGCGCATCATGAAGGGTCCAATATACTCCAATACAGCGTTCATGCGTGCGCACACTGGGCAAAGCAATTCCACGTTAGCAAAACGCGAGCACTCCATAGTCTGACAGCTGGCGCGACCGGCGCGACCAGCGTCCATCGGCGTGGCCTGACGGCAACTGGCACGAAATTCGACATGCTGCATTTTGCGTCCATGCGTTACCAAGACAACACCTCATATCTCTCTTTTCGAGACGGAGGGACGCCGGACGCACTGAAATGCGCGTGCGTCAAAGTAATGCATCGCGGCACGCGTCTGCGAGTATATGGCAGGACCGGTGCCTGGCGTGGCAACGCCAGCGCGCGACCCGACGAAATGAACGCCGGTAAGCACGCGAACCGAGTCACGTCGAAATGTATCGGCGCCTTGACTGCGGCATGTAGTCCTGTTCTGACATGACACCCATCCCATATTATCATGTTTGCACCAGTCACATACCTTCGTCATCCATTGTCGTCACGTGATACCAAATTGAGCATGTGTAAAGCTAGCGAAACGGCCGCGAGCGCATCATGAGTGTGGCATGTAGTCACGTTGTTACATGACACGCATGTCATGATTATCATGTTTTTGTGTGTCATTTACCCATGTCATCGTTCGCGTCGCGTAATACTGAGTTTGGTACATGTGGAGCTATCGAAACGGCCGCGAGCTCATCATGAGCGTAGCATGTAGTCATGTTGTTACATGAAACGCATGCATGTTTATTATGTTCGCACCAGCATCATACCTTTGTCATCCATTCACGTACCATAATACCAAATTTGGTATAACTGGAGTTAGCGCAACGGAGGCCAGTGGATCATGAGCGTGGCATGTATAGTCACGTGGTTAGATGTTACGCATCTCATGAATATCATGTTTGCATCAGTCACGTACCTTCGTCATCCATTCACGTACCGTTATATCAAATTTGGTATATAAGACGCTAGAGAAACGCCCGCGAGCGCATCATGAACTTGACATGTAGTCATGTTGTTACAATACACACATGTCATAATTTTCATGTTAGGGTGTGTCGGTTGTGTTCGCCGCACAGTCTTGCCATACCATACCAGTTTCGCAACATGCCATATGAACGAAACCACCGCAAGTGCTGCAGGACCATGAAATGGAAATGATGACATTCATGACATCCATATCATGATTTTCATGTTATTACTAGTCAAATATGTTCTTCATACAGTCATGTTATGCCATACCAAGTTTGGTATTGATACCATAATCGAAACGGCAGGAGAGCTAAAAAAATTGGCAGCATATCCACGGAGTGAATGGTGGAGAGTGGAGCGAAGCATTCGTCCGTCCATTCGTTCTTGCTTCCGACCGTCCATGCGTCCGTCTGTGTGACCATCCATGCGTGCATCCGCCCGTCCGTACGTGCGTATGTTCGTGCGTCCGTCCCTGCTTTCGTCCATGCATCCGTCCCTGCGTCCGTTCATGCGTCCATCCGTGCATCTGTCTGTGTGTCCGTTCGTCCATCTATTCAACACTCGAAGTACCACCATCTCGCATCTTTTCGTCATATATTCCTCATATAGAAGCACCGCCATCCAGCGGACATTCCGAGGACTAAACGAGAGGCGGCACACGCACACTTTCTTATCACTTGCGCTTCGGGTCTACTTCCCACGCTTAACCACCTCTGTTCTGTTCTGTTCTGATTTAACTGTTTTGCTGTGGAGAGGTTGAGGTGCCTATTGCCTCGGCTTCTCCATATCACAAAGTTCTGCAGCGAAAAATAAAATAATAATACAGCATGGTACCCAAAAATTAACAATACGGAAAAGAAAAAAACATAATAGCACACTGAAACCAGTTCAAATATCATGCCAATACACAGTTTTCTTCGCGCAGTTCACACAGTCATGAACTACTTACACGCACACCTTACTAATCTAATGTCAGTATATACGTGACCACATTTTATATAATACCCATCTCTGGCTGTCAGTCATAGGCGCTTGTCCAGTCCGGTCTCCACTAAAAAGTCTGTCAGGAAGATTATTGCCTTTTTCTGAAGATGCATCTCAGGCCATGGTCCAAGTAGTTTCATTATTGTGAGGGGCCGTCTGTCCAAACTTGCTAATTTGTTCTTTAATTTTTCTCTTTCATTTGCGTATTTAACGCACTCCAAAAGCTTATGGTGAACATTTTCTTCTGCATGACCACAATGGCAATCCGGTGAGTTGGATCGATGTAACTTGTGCAGGAAGCTGTTTATGTATGCTACTTCCAATCTAAGTCGGTGGATCAATGTTTTTATATGTGGTGTTTAACGTCCCAAAACCACTATATGATTATGAGAGACGCCCTAGTGGAGGGCTCCGGAAATTTCGACCACCTGGGGTTCTTTAACGTCCACCCAAATCTGAGCACACGGGCCTACAACATTTCCGCCTCCATCGGAAATTGTAGATCAATGTCTCTAGTTGTCGTGGGAGGTCTGTCGCTATGGAAAATTTTCTGTGTGGATCAACTTCATAAAGTACCGTTTTCTTTGATTTAGGGCTCTCAAACCACTTCTCCATCGAACAATGGTTAGCTCCTTGCGATATAAAATGTCGAATATCCGCCCCAGACATAGGGATTTCGCAATCCCGTCCTTCCTTCAATGCTTTCTTCGCGAGACAATCAGCATCTTCATTTCTCTTTATTCCAATTTGGCTGGGTATCCATTGGAATACAATGTTGTGACTTTGCGATGAGGCATATTCCACAGTTTCTGCGATACATTGTGCTATTTCACCATTTTTGTAAGGTGATCTCACATTTCTGATTAGCTGAAGAGCAGTTTTGCTATCAGTGCATACCACCCCTTTTCGTGGCTCAGGATTCACGCAGATAAGCTTAACTGCTTCAAAGATAGCCACCAATTCTGCTGTCATCGTTGAAGATTTGTGCGATAATTTGTACATCTTCTTTTTCTGAATTTCGGGTATGAAGACCGCACAGGCTGACGCTTCTTCTGTGCATGATTCGTCTGTATATATCTTCGTTTTTTCATTATGCATTACATGAAGCTGATGAAGTACCAACTGTGCCGCTACTAGAGGTACCATGTCTGCTTTCTTCTCTATGCCGTCTATTGCACGGATAACGTTGAGAAGTGGCAGCGTCCAAGGTGGTTTTGAAGATTTCCATTCTTTATATTCTGGTACTACAGCTTGAAATTATGATATAGTATCCTGTAGTCTCGTTGCCGTCCTTTGTGTTAGTGCACCAGATAAAAAATGACTTTCATGTTGCGAGAAAATTCTAAATAAATTTCGAGATGTTTCTTTAGTTCGGAGTACTGCGAAAGGTGGCTCCCGAGCCTCCGCATACACTAAAGCACTGGAAGTTGACCGTGGTAAACCCACACATACCCTCAAGCTGCTTGCCAATAACATGTGAAGTCTCCTTTCGGTGGAGGCTGGGAGTCCGTGCAGCAGAGGCAGTGAGTAAGTTACGATGGGGCGTATCCAGGCAGCATGTAGGGCTATAGCCCTACATGCTGCCTGGATACGCCCCATCGACTCTGCAGTACCACCCCATTTGGTCCCGCAGAGATGCCGGAGGATTCGAATGGCCTGATTCACTTTTTGTTCCAGGGAATGGACATGAGGCGATCATGTTAGTCTCCGGTCTAAAATTACTCCCAAGAATTTATGAGTTTTAACCATTTGAATAGGCTGATTTTGCAGAATAATCTGGAAATTTCCAGGTCTTTTTAATGTAAACGGAAGTATGGCTCTTTTAGTCAGACTCAGTGCCATACCTCTTTTTTTTTTTAGAAAACGGTCTACATAATCCAATCCTTCTTGTAGAGTTTGTTGTACATCCAAAAACGATGGACCAGACGTCCATATACTTATATCGTCAGCATATACTGAACATCTGATGTTAGGTGGAAGATTATACGGGAGCTGCGCCATGACTGCATTAAAGAGAGTAAGGCTTAGCACGCTGCCCTGTAGCACTCCTTGGTTGACGACATGTTCTGACGTTGGGCCCTCCTGCGTAACTACAAAAATTTTCCGGTGCTTCAGAAAGTCAGCGATACAACGCAGTATCTTGCCCTTGAATCCCTGTAACGCCAGGCCCTCCAGAACGCGAACGTGACTCACTGTGTCGTATGCTCGGTGGACATCAAGGAATACAGCGACAGTGATGTTTCCTTGCGTTCGTTGGTTTTCCACATCTGTGACCAAATCCAGAATGCAGTCCATTGTGCATCTACCTCTTTTGAAGCCGGCTATGCTTTCTGGTAGTAGTTTTTTCATGTCTTGCAATCATAAAATTCGTTCATTGATCATTTTTTCCATCACTTTCGAAAAACAACTAGTCAAACTAACCGGCCTAAACGAGTCCAATTGCATAGGGCTCTTCCCTGGCTTTAGCAATGGTACTACTTTTGATATCTTCCAACTTTCCAGAACTTTTTCTTCTTGCCAACTTTTATTATAGATGTCCAATAGGTGTGATTTTCCTTTTTTGCACAAATTAGCAAGAGCAGCTTATGTAACTCCATCTGTTCCGGGTGAACTTGTTCGTTTTACTGAAGACAGCACATATTGGAACTCACAAGAGTGGAAGCTTGGGCTAGTTGGTGCGTAGTCTTAATTGCAAGGTGTTTCAGCGCGCGAACAAAGGAAAAAAGGACAGAGTAGATGCTCTTTCTGTCTACCCTGTCCTTTTTTCCTTTGTTCGCGCGCTGAAACACCTATCACATATTGGATCTCCTCTGCTGTGAAGCTGTTATCCAGATCTGATGAACTGATCGCAGAGAACTTTGTTACAATCGCCGAAGCTGATTCTGCTGAGGATTTATATTCGCTAGTTTGGGCGGTCTCTCCATTTCTCAGTATAAGATCGCAAAATTATTCGGCAATCACACGTTCGCTAACTCCTCGAGACAGCGCTAGAGCCTGTAGTGGTCTCGAGTGTACTACTGGCTGTCGGAGGGCGCGTACCATGTTCCACAGTTGAGGCGCCGAGGTAAATGGAGAAAGTGAGGCGCATAAATCTTGCCACCTTTTGGTTGAAAGCTTCTGCAGTTGGTTATGCATTGCAGAATGTACTTTCTGTGCAACCTTGAAATCTTCTAAATTACCCGACCTGCGACATCTTCTTTCAGATCGGCGTCGTATTGCCCGAATCCTCTCATACTCAGTGTCAACACCCGAATACCCATCTGGAATGGGTACTGCACGAGTTGCTTTTGTTAGAAAATTTTTTTATCTTCGCTGCATACGTTTCTGCGTCAGAACAAGGTTCAAGATTTTGTCTCTGTAGTTCTCGAAAGATTGCCCAATTTGTAATTCTTGTTGTGCGGTTATTTCTCGTTTTCTTCAACTTTGGGTGATATATGAATGGCAAGTGGTCACTTCCTCTTGTATCAGCGTTTGCAGTCCAGTCTGCTCCAGCCGCTAATTCAAAGGAGCACACAGTGATGTCTAGTACGCTGCAGTAGTTATGCCCCCGTAGAAACGTCGGAGAACCATCATTTAGTATAGTGTAACCATAATCTTCGCATATTTTTACTACAGCAGATCCCCTTACACTACAACGCTCACTACCCCACAATTCATGGTGCGCGTTAAAATCACCACATATAATTATGGGATCATGGTCAGATCTACACACTGCAGCCAACTCTGCGTATGAAACGTTTGCTTGAGGCTGCACGTAAACACTAACTACAGTTACAGTAACGTTACCAAACTTCACCTTGCATCTAACAAATTCTGGTGCATCTGTTTTTGAAGTAGCCACAAGTGTCGACGGAATATCGCGTCTCACACACAACACCACTCTGCTTTTTGCAGCAGGACGTTCTGCTTGGTACACCACATAAAATTGGGCCAGCGAAAGTTAGTGGATACTCTTGTTTTGGAAATACACAAAATCGGAAACTCGTGCTGAGCGACGAATTTCCGAAAATCTCCACTCTTATTCTGCAAACCGTTGCAGTTCCATTGGAATATTGCACTTCTTTTGTACCACTTAGATTGTCCGGTAGCCATGATTACGACCAGAGAAGATGCTCAATCTAGCAGCAATTTCACTTCTGGTAAAGAACCTGCTTGTGGCAGGGATCGTAGAATTGCTTTAAGAGCCGCAAAGATTATTGGCAAAATGACTTGCTCGTTTCCGGCTGTCTCCGCCAAGATCGCATTTCTTGAAGAATTTTTCCTCAGCAAGCTGCTGTGGCCCTTCCCTTTGGTAGTAAGTGGCTCGTTGGCTGTCTCTGGCCCGGCAGAAAGTTCCACTTCAGCATGTTCCTGGGCCCGGACTTCTTTGCCAACGCGATGTTTTGGTGCTGAGCGTTTCAATACTTCCGAGTAAGAGTCGTGGCGCCGCTGTTTTGCATTTCTTTGTGCCGCAGAAACATCTTCGACTACATCCGCGTTGGGTGCTGGACCTCTTTGTATCTTATGGTACCCTTTTACAATTCTCTCTCTTTGTGCCGCTGATGCCAAACGGTTTCGAAAGCAGCCTGAGAACGACGCCGGATGTGGTCCAGCACATTTGGCACACTTAGGTTGACGCTTCGAGGTGCATTCTTTGTAATCATGTGCGCCCGCACATACCTTGCATCTCTTGGTTCCCCTGCAAGTCTTAGCCTTATGCCCATATCTCTGGCAGTTGTAACACCTTACCGCCGGCTCAATGCATTCCTCGACAGTGTGAACCGTAAAGCCGAGAGCAACTCTTTTTGGCAATGGCATGTCATGTCTAAACTGGAGTATTACATTACGTATGGGCTGCATTGTGGCACTTGCATCTTCATTTCTTGCCCACCTCTTTTGTCGTGTGACTGCGATTACTCCAGCATTTTTAAGATATTCCAGTAGGTCATAATCACTGTATTCAAGTGGAACATCTCTTATCTTTGCTAGGGTCTTCATGTAAGACTGAGGTATCATCACATGTACAGGCAATCCAGCCAGACTATTGATCAGCAGCAACTTGTTTGCCGAGTACAAAGACCGTACTCCAACACAAAAACTTCCGTCTCTGTTGATTCTTGATGATGTCACTTTCTCATTGATAGCAGAGATTATCTCAGATGCCATGCGATTGGGATTCACCTTCCAGAAGGAGTCCTCGGCAGCGATTGGTCTGAACACCACCGGTATCCCCGTAGCTCGGTTCTTGTGATGGGGGACCACCGTGTAAGCTCCCTCGTCTACCTTGGGTGCTTCTGTATCCATCTGTGTCATGTCATTAAGGGAGTACGTCGATGTAGCGTCATCGTTGTCAACCTCTTCTCCCTCCTCTGTACGCCTCTTCTTACATTGCGAGGCCTGTCTGTTCTCTGTATGGGACGTCGATATTGTTGCTGAGCCTGCAGCAACTTGAAGTCGAGCGGGATGGATAAGTGGTGCTTCGCTTGGCGCTAGCGGCATCCCGTTGTCCCCCATACCCGGGCTTTGCCAGGTATGTGGCACGGGCCCGCTAAGGGGCAATTCTGATCGCGATGCGTAGTGAAACTCCGACTCACCGATGTTTAGCTGCCACTCTGGAGACAGTCCACCCACCGCACACACTGTGTAAAAAGATCCCGAACTCAATATAATAACTGAATTAAGAGAGCGAAATGAAGCAACGCGCTCATTCCATTCACTTCTTCTTCCTCCCTAACCACCTCGAGTTCATGGTATATACTAGTTCACTGTATTCATGGCACTGCGGCCCAACGCTCGCTAAGCCTTTCTAAAACCAAGGAGGTTACGCCAAGCGAGTATAACGGAGCAACTTTTTCCTGGCAGATGGTGCTCAAAATACATGCGAATGGCTGCTAATGGGAAATGAGAGACAGGAGAATTCGGCTTTTACTTTCCTACGGCTTGCGCTTCGTATCTACTTCCCACCTGTAACCACCTCGTGTTCATGGTTTTTTTTTATTGATATAATATATAAGGAGATGTTGGTGCACCATTATGGCGCCGGCTACTCCTTAGCCGTTGATTGAAACTTGAACACGTATCTTGAAGCAAAACATACAAAGCAGTGCATGGAAAATAGAAAACTCGGGCACAGATATGCAAAGACACATTTATACGCACATATCACAATGGTAAGTAAATGTTCGAAAGTCAATGTAAGAAGTCTCTGGAAATGTCCCTCGTTAATATTCGGTCCACCAGCACAAAACAGCAAAGCACACGTCTGGTCCTTATGAAGATGCATTCGCTCGTATGTACATAATAGTCGACACGTCATTCATTTCCCAACACACACGTGATGGGTGTCACATGATGCCGTACATAATAAGTATATGTGTTACAAATGAAAGTTTGTTCTTTGTTAATACTTGTCAGCAATCCTGCTGTCTTGTAAAAAACGTGTTAATGCTTTTAAGGCGTGGGACTGTAAAACTCCAGTTGGCCACGGGCCCGGAAGTTTTATCATGCTAAATGGTCTGCGGTCCAATGCGAACAGTTTGGACTTAAGACGGCGTGTCGGCGTGTCATGATGTGGACAGTCTATGAGAAGGTGACAGACGTCTTCATCTATAAATGCACATTCGCATTTGGGAGTTTCAGCTCTGCCGATTCTGTGTAAAAAATGTTTTGTGTATGCGGTGCCTAGCCTCAATCGGTGAATTAGAGTTTTCATCCTTCTATCTAATGCCAGCGTAACTTTGAATTCAAAAAATGGATCGATGTGTTATAAATCGCAGCTCTTTGTACTTTGGTCAAACCAAGCAGTTTTGCTCACTCTGAAAGTTGTATTCTTTATAATACTACGCAATTCATTTTTCGAAATTGGTAAAGAAACAGTAACGTCCTTACGATGTGCTTGTCGTGCTGCTTCATCGGCAGCTGTGTTTCCAGGAATGTTGCAATGGCCAGGTATACACTGGAATTTGATCTCATGTTGCGCCTTCTTTGCTTTGGTGAGCTCTTTCAGCGTTTCGTATGCCATACTATCGCTTATTACTGTCCTGTTTGTACTGGAGAGTGATCTTAATGCGGCCTGTGAGTCACTGAAAGGTACCCATTTTTTAGCGTCTGCTACCGAGTTTATAAACTTTAGAGCATACAGAATCGCGAAGAGCTCATATGTAGTAGAGGACGTCATGCGACAGAATTTAAATGATTCCTGAATATTGAGCTGTGGTATGATAAATGCCGATGTTGAAGACGTTGTGGTACTTGAGCCATCTGTGTAAATGTGTATGTACCCTGGATACCGCATGTGTATCTGATAAAGCGCTAGTTGTTGAGCAGCTTGGATGAACATGTCTCTCTTTCTGATAATGCCATCCACTGAGAATTCAATGCTTGGTATTACGAGCAGCCATGGAGGATAGTCCATTCCAGAGCTCCGAAATTCATTTCTGGGCAATATATGTACATTACTCTGTACATCGTTATGAGCATTGCTTTTATCTCTTAGTAAAATCTCCAGTGCCAATAGGTGGTCCTTGTGTTGCGTCTGTAAGCGAAAAAAAAGGCGGCATGTTTCAATTGTTCTCATGACTGGAAAGGATGGTTGTCGAGTCTCTGCTATGATAAGGCTGCTGGAAGTCGCTCGTGGAACACCTACGCAGACGCGCAGTCCCCTAACCAATAGTCTTAGTAGTCACTCCTCTGAAGTACGGGAAAGGCCGTGTAACACTGCTGCAGAATATGCAACTTTTTGTCGTATTAAAGCATTGTGAACAGCGAGCATGGATGATACAGATCCGCCCCATGATGTCCCAGCAATTCTGCGGAGTATATTCACTAGCGTATCCACCTTGTTTTCGAGTTTCTTTATGTGAGGTGCCCATGATAGCTGCCTATCAAGTATTACTCCGAGAAACCGATGCTGTGTCACAATCATTAGTGGTTCTTCTTCTAAATTGAGATTGAAGTTCTTCAACGTCTTACGGGTGAAGGGCAATACAGCTGTCTTTGCGTGCGATAGAATCATTCCTCTTTCTTTTAAAAAGTTGTTGATAATAGTTCATGGTATACACTAGTTTACTGTATTCATGGCACTGCGGCTCAACGCTCGCTAAACCTTTCTAAAACTAAGGAGGTTACACCCAGCGAGTATAACGTAGCAACCATTTCTTGTCAGATAGTGCTCAATGTACATGCCAATGACTGCTATACTGGGGGATCACAGCGTGCGCTTTAACTAAAAGCCGAATGCTCCTGTCTCTCATTCCCCGTTAGCAGCTATTGGCATGTACATTGTGTACTATTTTTTTATTGTTCAACAACGCACAGAAGAAATCTCTCACCGGCACCACCTTAGAGGTCAAAATGTTATACTTGTTACACACTACTACAAAGGCTACGAGGGACGAATGGGTGCCGCTATAAGGAGCTTCGCCTCTAAAATTGGTAGATTCCATGTACAGTGGGAATCAATGATATGCGAAGCACGAATGAGGAAGGTTGATATGTCACTTTAAATTCAGCACATCGTTACGATGTTGAGGTAAATGATGCCACACATGACTTCCGTGTCGTGATTATCATGTCTGGATGTGTCGTTTACCTTTGTCCTCTATTCACGTCCCGTGATACCAAATTCAGTATATCTGGAGCTAGCGAAACAGCCACTAGCACTCTATGAGCGCGGTATATTGTCATGTTCTTACATGACACGCGTGTCAGGATTATCATGTTTGCGCCAGTCATATTTTGTCACCCATTAACGTCGCGTAACATCAAATTTGGCTTTAGTGGAGATAGCAAGACGGCCGCGAGCGCATCATGAAAGGCCCAATATAGTCTCATGTAGAGTTGACGCGCGTGCACGCTGGGCACAGCGATGCTACGTTAGCAAAACGCGAGCACTTTATAGTCTGACACCAGGCGGGACCAGCATCCGTCGGCGCGGCCCGATTGCAGCCGGTGCAAAATGCGACTTGCTGTATTTCATGCCGATGCGTTACCCAGACAAGACAGCGTCTCCCTCTTTTCGTGAGGAAGGGACGCCAGACGCGCTGAAACGCGCATGCGTCAAAGCAACGCAGCGCGGTGCGCGACTGTGTGTGTATGCCAGGACCGGCGCTGGGCGTGGCAACGCTGGCGTGAACGCTGGCGTGAACGCCGGCGAGCACGCACACCGCATCGAAATGTATAGGTGCCTTGA
>NW_023608884.1:0-25317 GCF_013339725.1 Rhipicephalus microplus | reverse complement strand
CTTGCATGACACGCATCTCCAGGATTATTGAGTTCAAGTTTGTCAGCAGTCAACCAGTCTCTACCATCACACTCCTTACGTACCGTAAATCGAATTTAACAGTGCGTTGTATTTTGGTCAGCAAGTGTCCCCTGGACACTTTCCAGGACACCGTCTAAAACTATGCGTGCAGGTTAGTCTTACTTTTTATTATGGCTGCTACACAGCATATTATTTTGTAGCGCCCTCGTTCGGGCGGCGCGCAAACCGGAGAGCGCGCGATGGCGACAGAAGAAAATAAAGAAGGCGCTACGCCGTGGCACGTGAAGCCACGGCTCATGTTCCGGGCTGGCATCGGTTATCGTTCAGGCGTGTCTCTCTTTAGCTCCTGTGGCATAAGCTAACAAGTGGTGACCCGGACGAAGACAATGACTGACTCGAATGCAACCTCAACCGAACAAGCCTCACATTCGCAGGACGTCTCGGCCGTGCAACTGCGTCTCCCATCTCTCTGGCCACAGGACCCGCAAGTTTGGTTTCATCAGGTCGAGGCGCAATTCTCCCAGTACCGCATCGCCTCGGAAGCGACACGCTACTACCACGTAGCCTCTGTCCTTCCTCCTGACGTTGCCAGCGAGCTCTCCGACGTCCTCTCCAACCCCTCGGACACTACGCCATATCAGCACCTTAAAACCAAGGTGCTGGAACGATTCATGTCTTCGGAACGCGTCCGCCTACAGCAGCTCCTTGCAGAGGGGGACCTTGGCGACAAGCGCCCCTCCCAACTACTGCGCCGAATGCGACAGCTTCTTGGGAAACACGACGTCTCTGCCCACTCAGCGTTGCTTCGCAAGCTCTTCCTCCAACGCCTTTCTCAGCCAATCCGCCTCGTTCTCGCGGCGGCCGGCGACGTCAATCTCAACCGCCTGGCGGAGCTCGCCGATCAGGTTCATGAAGCGACCTCCCCATCTGTCAACGCTGTCTTACCACCAGCAGACACAGCGATTTCGCGCCTTGAGGCCCACATCGACGAACTCGCCGCCTCCATTGCCGCACTCCGGAGCCCCTGCAGGAGACTCGTTCGCCTCGTTCCGGTCGTCGAGCTCTTTCACGCACACGAGATGCTCGGAGTCCCAGCCCTCCAGCCCTCTGCTGGTACCACCGGCGTTTCCGACACCGAGCCACGAAGTGTACACCCCTATGTTCGTGGCAGGGAAACGCCTGCCGGGATCACTGACGGCGGCGTGTGATCTTCCTTCTCGTCCCAGCCGCCTTTTCATGGTCACGGACCAGCTATCGGGCGCCAGGTTCCTTATAGATACGGGCGCGGAAATTAGCGTTGTGCCCCCGACTAAGGCTGATCGTTCAAAGTCACAGGGGCAAGTGCTTCGTGCTGCCAACGCCTCGTCTATAGCAACGTATGGGCTCCGATCCCTCACCCTCGACTTCGGCCTTCGCTGCATTTTCCGGTGGGTTTTCGTCATCGCAGACGTGGTTCAACCGATCATCGGCTCGGACTTCCTCTCATACTTCGATTTGGACGTCAGCGTGCGGCGGCGCCGCCTCATAGATGGTAAGACTCGTCTCTCCATCTCGGGAGTCCTACCCGACATTGCTCCAATGGCCATCCGCACGCTGATACCTTCCTCACCGTTCGAAAAAATCTTGGCGAGTTTCCCGGAGTTAACTAAACCGTGCAACCTCACTCAGCTGCCTAAACATACGGTGACACACCACATCGTCACCCGGGGTCCACCGGCAGCCGCTCGACCACGCTGCCTGTTCGGAGACCGCCTAGCTATTGCTAAACGGGAGTTTGACCACATGCTGCAGCTTGGCATTATCCGCCCGTCGTCAAGCGTTTGGGCTTCCCCGCTGCATTTGGCGCCAAAGCGTGATCCTGGTGACTGGCGTCCTTGTGTGGACTATCGAGCGTTGAACGCCAAGACTGTCCACAACAGCTATCCTCTACCTCACATCCAGGATTTTACATCGCGCCTCGACGGCTGCACAATTTTCAGCAAAGTGGACCTTGTTAAGGCGTACCACCAGATTCCTGTCTAGCCTGCCGACATACCTAAGACCGCCATCACGACGCCCTTTGGGTTGTTTGAATACGTGCGGATGCCTTTTGGACTCCGCAATTCGGCTCAAACTTTCCAGCGGTTCATTTCTGAGGTCACACGGGGTCTTCCTACTGTGTTTGCGTACCTTGACGATGTACTCATCGCCAGCCGCACACCTGAAGATCATGAGCACCATCTACGCGCTCTGTTCCAACGTCTTCAGCAGTACGGCCTCGTTGTGAACGCCTCTAAGTGTACTTTCGGCGCATCTGAGCTCGAGTTCTTGGGCCATCACATATCATCCAAAGGAATACGCCCTCTCCAGTCCCAAGTTAAAGAAATTCAGGATTATCCTCAGCCCACAACACTGCGCAAATTACGCCAATTCCTGGGGCTTGTGAATTTTTCCAGGCGCTTCATACCACACTGTGCCGAACTGCTACGACCGCTCACCGACCTCCTTCGGTCGACCGCCGGCCCGTCCTCTGCCATTCCTTGGTCGTCAGAGGCCCAGGCCGCCTTTGCTGCTGCTAAGCAAGCGGTCGCTAACGCCGTGCTTCTCATTCATCCACGCAGCAACGCCCCTACTCAGTTGATGGTGGACGCATCCAGCGTGGCCGTCGGAGCCGTCTTACAGCAGTGCATTAACTCCGAGTGGAGACCCTTGTGGTTTTACTCTCGGAAGCTACTTCCTGCTGAGACCCGCTACAGCGTCTTTGGCCGAGAATTACTAGCCATCTACGCTGCAATACAGCACTTTCGGCATTTCCTGGAAGGATTCTCGTTTTACGTTTTGACTGACCATAAGCCACTGGCATATGTTTTCCGCACTAACTCATCCAAGTACGCGCCCCGTGAACTCCGCCATCTGGCTTATATATCGGAGTTCACGACTGACATCCTCCACGTGAAAGGAGCTGACAACACCGCCGCAGATGTCCTTTCTCGTATAGCCGCGGTTGACTCTCCACCGCCAACCATCGACTGGGCCTCATTCTCCTCGGCACAGCAGGATGATAGAGAGCTTGCCACTTTTCGGGAGAACCCCCGTTTTCTCCGACTACGCCTGGTGCCTCATTCAGTATCATCTGAGCGCTTGTGGTGCGATGTTTCAGCTGACCTTCCCCGCCCTTTCGTTCCCGCTTCATTACGACGCACCGTTTTCCACTCCTTACACGACATCTGTCACCCTGGCATTCGGGCTACTCAACCTCTTCTCACCCAGCGCTATGTCTGGCCCGGAATCAACGGTGATGTGCGCGCTTGGACGCGCATGTGCCTGCCCTGCCAGATGACAAAGGTCTCCCGTCATACTAAGACGCCGCCCCAACCTTTCCTTCCACCCGGCCGTCGTTTTCACCATGTTCATCTAAACATTGTGGGCCCTCTACCAATGTCTCAGGGGTAGTGTTATATATTGACCATGGTCGATCGCTTCACACGCTGGCCAGAGGCTGTTCTAGTTCAAGATCTCACAGCCGAGACAGTTTGCCGCGTTTTCATTTCTACGTGGGTATCCCGTTTTGGCTGTCCTGGCACCGTGACAACAGACCGTGGACGTCAGTTCGAGTCCTCGCTGTTTACTTATGGTGTTTTTCACTGGGAGATTCAGAGCGACCGCCGAAATCCCGGAGCGAGCACTCGGATCGCACGAAGCCACCTCTGCCAGTGAAACACGAGAATGCTCCGTGAGAGGTGCCCCGGAAGTTGATTATGCATACGTCACGCAAACCGGTTCCGGAAACAGTTTCTTTTTCCGCTCTCTTCGTTTCCTTGGCAACTTTGGCCGCCACTGCAGGGCGCGCATTTCGACCACGCAGTTAAAGCTTTGTAGAACACTTTAACGCAGTCGCGAACAGCAGTTGTGTAGCAAGTATGGACGAGCACGCGGAATTGACACCGGCTGTGCGTCGGCTGTTGCTGGGCGTTTTCAGAAACAGCGGCAACGATCTGAACGGTAAGTGCGACGTACTTGACGCTGATAATAAACTCTGCACGGAATGCTAACTTTGATAGCTCCGCATGAAGACTGGTCAGATAATTGTAAAGCATGCGGGTACACGTGGTAACGGCCGCAATCGGCGCTCGCAAAAATACGGCATGTTGTGAGCAGGCTTTTTTTTTTAATCAGAGCAGTTGCTTACCCAACACCTTACAGTCCTACTATTTAGAATATCACAAGCGCCGGAATTTTCGCAGCGCTCACCAAGCTGCTGTATTACCTTTAATAAAAATGCATGGCGATCTCTGTATTCGCGCATGAATACATGCATGAAAAATTTACTAGAGAAGTAACGTTTTCTTGGTGATTCTTGACCTCTACTCTTTTGGTGTTAACCCGCAAATGTCTTTTCTTTTTCTCTATTTGAAGGTGCTACACAGTGTGACGCCACCGACGCTTTGTCACATACACAGGGCGCATTTTTAGGAAATGGTAAATTGGTCTACATGTGTCTCTGTAGAACTAGTTTTGTATACAGTCGTCTATATATGTAGAGGACAATGCCTTGACGAGCAACGTGTAAGGACTACTTGAAGAAAATTGTGTACCTGCTTAAAATTAACACATATTAACATACTACAATGCTTTTCAATTATCAAACACAGATTCTGCAGCGTCTACTGGTGCGTCACCAAGTCGGGCTTGTCAGCCAGGGACTCCTGCACGTGGTAAGCATGCATACACAAACATGCTAGTGGCATTAGGATGAAGATAGGTCCAGCAGATTGCAAACCCTCTCAAAAAAACCACGAATTACGCAAAACCATTTAATGGCTTCTTGCTCACGCTTCTCAATATTGGGTGCTTAAATAATAAAATTGAATTCAACGAATAGTCAGCTGCACGAAGAGGCCCCATATTTATTATGCAGTGTTTTCAAATTTACTCTCTAAGAAAATTATGCTGTGAATAAGTTATGTATAGTAATATTATGAATTTGCATGATTGTCTGTTCTGATATGCAAAGCGATCCCCACAGCACCCAATATTTGCTGTGCCAAAACAGTGTGACAGTACTAATGCTTTACAGTAAGTGTTCTATGGCTCAGAGAGCATATAGCTTCGTGCCCTGTATCAAAAAAGTCTATTAATGCCAGTTTATATGTATTTTATGTGTGTATAATGCATATTTCAGCTGCAGGGTGTGAGTGGACGAGTGGCGAGACGAAGCTGCTGCTGGACCTCTACGCCTCATATTTCCCTCAAGTTGGCCCTCTGAAAAAATTTCGCAACAAAAAGGCCATGTTTGAAAAAATTGCAACAGACATTAATAATAAACTGGGTGTAATGAGAACTGGTGAGCAGTGCTGCTCTCGGTACAAAACCGTACTGAAAAGAAAAAATGTGGCAGCTGGGAAAAATAATACGTCTGGCTGTTCCCCACAAGAAGTCCCCTACGAGGCCGAGCTTGAAAAAATCAAGTGGCTGGACGACAGCTTGGAACCAGAAGTGGTACGCGACGCAAGTGGAGTGGTATCAAAAAAGACATGTCCACAGTCATCCACCGAGTCTGTTCCACTTGCTGGTTCAAGCTCGTCAACGTCACACTCTCCATCCAGCTCCGTTGGGCAGGACGACACTCCTGATTCAAAAAGAAAACGCCCGAATTCAGCACGCGAGCTCCACCTGCAAACCTTCTTTGAAAAAATGAAGGAGTTAGATGAACGGCGAGCAGAGCGAAAGGCTGAAAGAGACAGCAAGAGGGAAGAGCGACGACTTGCTAAAACACAGCGACGAGAAGAAATGCACAAAGAAAAGATGAATCTTCTCCGTGAAATTTTCAACTTGAAGAAAAATGAATAAAATGTGAAAAGCATGTTTATTGTAAGCATTGTACACATGTGCACGTTGGCAGGCGCATTGATAACAGATTGACAATGTTTGTTGTTGAGGTGAAATAAGGGTTCCAGGGCCCTTTTACAAGACAAAGTTGCAATGATCATTATAATTTCACGCCGTTTTGATGGTAAGAAAAGCTGAACAAAGACTAAGAAATGCAGAACGTTTGTCCATGCAAATTTTCATCAGGCAAATGAAATGTTAATGCACAAGCAATAACCAAATTGCATGACAAAGAAGCCATTTCTCACAGCAGCAGTCACCATGCCTAAAGGACCCCTGACAAATTTTTGTTTTGACTTGAATGCTTTAATTAAGAGCATTGTGTCCGGTAGTCCCCAAACTTTGATCATAAATATTGCAATGTACTGTGTAATTAATGCAAGAATGGCTCCTTGTGACTAATTTTGGCATCACTGTAAAACTACTACTGGAATCACAAAAAATTACACAGCGAACAATCTCAGGAGTCATAAGACTATGTAGACTCGGGCTTTTGTGACGTTCAGAGCGCACTTTTTGAATTTGGGCACCATGCGTGGGAAACAATGAGTCGGGATGGGTGTTCATTACGAATATTCCTCGAAGCGACAGGTTTAACTGACAAGCATAGTGCCCCAACTGCAAGACAAACAACACAAACATTTCAAGCTCGTAATTTTGGTGACATTGTTCCATTAACACAAATGCTCCTCAGTGTAGCCTGCACTAGCTTGGACTTATGCCAATGTCACTACATGTTTCTCAGAATGTTTGTGGTGGCTGACGAGAGCTGGAGCCCAGCTATGTTTGGCCGGTTGACTTTGTCACTTTCTCGTGTCTCACCAGCACGAAGAGTGCAGTTACTATCAATATCACCAGCTATCTTCAGCTGCAGTAGCCATACCGACCAACACGCTGCGGCGTTAGCACTAGTCAGCAATAAGCATGCTGATGGCTTCGCATAGGAAACAATTACACTGATCCAGTCAGATTCCTGCAAACATCTTGGGTTGACTCACGCTATGTGGAAGCTGCTACGTGTCACAAAGCTAAGAAACAAAAAAATCAGGCTGCGCCCTAGCAAGATGAGTCA
Organism: Rhipicephalus microplus; assembly: GCF_013339725.1. Classification (NCBI taxonomy): domain Eukaryota; kingdom Metazoa; phylum Arthropoda; class Arachnida; order Ixodida; family Ixodidae; genus Rhipicephalus; species Rhipicephalus microplus. The sequence goes on along the minus strand of NW_023608884.1, from coordinate 18,356 downwards.
CTACAACACAGTGCGGCATGCATTTTAGCTGGTTAGTACAGTGTTTCCTGTAGAAAACAGTGCTAAAGGATGGGACAAAGCAGGGACACAACCATGGCAGAGACACAACCATGGCACTGACTAACAGCCAAATGTGTCTTATTCTTCCAGTCTAGGTATATACACTCCACCACTAATCTGAAGGGTGAGAAAAAGCAAAAAAAAGACACACACAAATGTTGGCTGACTCAGGAGGAAAGAAATGCTCAATAAGACAGGAGAGGTAACTCCTTCAGAGAGAGGGAAATATAAGGGAAACTGATGCATGTTTCGCCGCCGTTGTAAATGATACGCTTCAGAAATGAGGGGCATGCATTTATCATGATTCTATTTTTTTTTTGTTTCCTTGAGATTGTGGTAAAGTATATATACGCGGATTAGAAGAATAAAACGAATTTGCTTGTTAGTCAGCGCCGTAGTTTGTGTCCTTGCTTCGTCCCGTCTTTTAGTGTTATTTTCTGCTAGAAATCTCTACAACACGAAACAAAATTTACAACACCTTAACGTTTCTTGTTTTGTGTACACGTAGGCAGTCCTAACTTTAAATCAAATGCGCATCGCTTGCATTAAGCGCTCACGCTTCTCCTCGCCTTGGCGACGCAGTGCATCTTCAGTTGATGCAAGCGGGCCATTGTTGGGGGGAACATCATCCGGTTGTGCCTCCCATTCCCACGGTGCATGTTCATCATCGATGTACGGCGGCACATCCACATCACCACAATTAATGCACATATTGTGCAAAACACAACAAGCTATAATGAACTTGTTCATTTTGTCTACAAACAGAAAGTCCAGGTGCAGCAGCTGGCGGAACCTGGCCTTGAGGTCTCCAAAGGCATTCTCAATCTTCACTCTCGTTGCCGAAAAGTGATAATTGAAGGCGCGCTGCCTCGCGTCAAGGTGACCATAATTCCTGAATGGGGTTATGAGGTAATCTCGAAGCGGGTAGGCAGCGTCCCCGAGAACGTGGTACTTCCCGGAACAGCACACATGCGGCAACTTTGAAGAAAGCCTCGATGTCCTGAAGATTCTCGAATCGTGAATCTTGCTGGGGTGTCCAGTAGTCACATCGAGAAACTTCTTTTTGTGATCACACAGAGCTTGCAGTGTCAGTGACGGATAACTGTGCCTGTTCACATAGGTTGAACGCACTTTTTTTGCAGGGCAGCGGATGCTTATGTAGGATCCGTCAATGCAACCGATCGTGTTGGGCACTCCTGACACCTGTGACAGTGAGAGAAAAAGAACACACCTGTAGTGAACTTCTTGAAGTAAATAATCTTAACACTTGATGCAGTAGTTTTGTTGGTCTTAGCGGAGTTAACTTTAGGTGACACAAGTCTTTTACATGCCAGAACTATGGAATCATTGTACGGAACACCACAGCAAAAGGCATTAGAAATTTTAAGTGCCAGGGGTCCCTTTCAGGGTGTCTACCAATTTCATATTTCTAAATTCCTTGAATTTCCCAGGTTTTCCATCATGATTCAAAGCAAATTCCATGACTGCCACGTTTGCATGGAAAACACTGTACACTGCAAACAAACCCGAGTAGAAAAAAAAAACCGGGCGCTCTATAAAGGTAAACATAATTACCAGACGCACTCAAAATGTTCTCAGGGCATGCGACAATTGTGAAAAAACATGTAAATCTGGCCAAAATAAAACCCCTGAGCTAGGCAGTGAGCAAGTCAGCTGTTTGATGTTCCGAAGAACCAGGAAGAAAACACACAAGTTAAGAGTAACCGCAGATGAAGTTTGAAGGTGTCTGCGATCGTTTGACATCGCAGTCAAAGCTGCTGAGAAACTTAGAAGTGGTGCCATTTGGTGGCATTCGTGTAAAATGAAAACACAGGAGCCTGGCCGGTTCTGCCACTGGAGTAAAATCTATTTTACTATAATGGCTGTAGCCCACGCCGGTTAGGATGTGGATTGGATTTAATTAGATCGACCTGAACTACTGTATTTACTGACTCACCTATTTATATGTAGATTAGATTAGAACTGATTCGACCTAGATTGATGTATTTACTATTGATTTGCGCCGCCGCCTAATTTGCACACCTCTAAAGTATACTTTTCAACAAAAAAAGTAAATAACTACTACTCGCATATTCTATGTATCTTGCCTTGACAACGAGTAACGACAACGTTGCAAGAACATAGCCATACTGCAAAATGTTTTTTTTTTTTACGACAAGCACATGCATTTATCTGGGCTGTCATACTTGAAGTGAAATGAAAGCTGGGGTCAACGTTTAAAGTGCTGACATTTGAATATGTGGTGGTGAGAATGAATTTGTCAAGGTGGAACAGTTTCCTTGATTCTATAGATGAATCATGAATGTCCGCATGTTACCTTGATTTACGTACTCTGCTGTAGACGTGACACTGAAAAATAATTGCAGATTTATTTACACAATCTCACAAAACTGAAATGAAAAATTTAGCTGAAGTTACCCAAGTTCTACCCTTGAAACACGAGCTACCAGCATAAGTGTGTAGCTGAAGACGTTTGGTGTTGCACCACCAATAATAATAATAATAATAATAATAATAATAATAATAATAATAATAATAATAATAATAATAATAATAATAATAATAATAATATATTATTATTATTATTATTATTATTATTATTATTATTATTATTATTAAAAGACATGAGTAGCCCAGCAAGCTTCAGCTGATAGCAGTTCTAGCCTAGAAAAACCAGACGGCCTTCAAGCCGGGCCGAAATCGTGGCATAGACAAAACATGCATAAATCTACAGACGTGAGTCAGATATGCCGTGTGATATGTAGAAGCAACAGGCACCAAAAGAGTGGATATACCAACATGGATGTTAAAGAATGCTTTAGCCAATGTGAAGGACAAGTTGCCGAGCAGAAATTTCCTTAGTCTAGTTTATGCCATAGGCTGACATAATTGTGACCAGTACATCGGTGAAACTGGTAAAAGTTAAACAACACAAATATGATACCACAAAACGAGGCGTGGCCTCGACTGCCCTCCCTGAACACACGGAATCACAGACCACCAAATAGACTTGTAAAACTCTCGAATCCAGATACAGACAACTGTACATACGCTGCACAGGAGTGATGGGAGGCTTCTGACAATGTACTCTCTCTGCTTACGTCACGTATTTAGGCGTACTGAAGTACACTGTGCCTTTTTCATGACTTTTAAACAAGGCTCTCTCCCATATGAGGTACTGAAATGTCAGTAAACTTTGTGTTCTATGGGTCCCTTTCGCGTTTACACTCAGAAGCAAGAGTTATGCACTGTCCTTTTTTTTTTTTCACACACCTTCCAGCAGCCCACTGTAGTTGCAGCTGAGAGACTTTTTAAGCTTTGATGAATGGCGATGCTTATTTTTGTGACGGTCCCACAGAACTGCTGTCAGTTTTCATGACCTGGCCTGGTTTTTTTTGAAATTCCCTGACTTTTCCACGTTGGCAGACACCCTGCTTTTATGTGCACTGTAAATGAACAATACATGTTTCTCTAGCATTTCTCATTTGATAGTGAGACTGCTTGACAATAACCCCATCTTTCAAGCGCAACTTAGTACCACATCCCCTGTGCCCCAACGGCAGCTTAACCTGCTACAATCAATGTATTATGTGACTATTCTCTAAAGTAAGCTTCAATTAGACAACTCATTTGTTGTGTTTGCCATGGAACAGTGAAATACCTAAAATTCTTACTTGTTCGAAGTCCGCTGACAGCTGATCAAGATCTCCTGGAAATGATATTACCTCTTCGGCTATATCAAGGAAATATTCGAGCGTGCGCTCCACGACTCTAAATGCTGTCGCAGTTGCCATGCCAAAGCGTCCAGCAACGTCCCTCAGGCACGCCTTGTTTGCAGCAAACCTGACACAGCAAACACACATTATGGAAGAAAGTGATCAAGTAAAGCCTGCTTTGTGAAATAAAGGCATGAAATATTTGCATCAAAATTAGCAGCCGTAAGAAAAGTAGAAGCTCTTAACACTGTTCTCTCTGGCTGTGCAGTTGCAAGCGGTCATATTTCATTGGTTTCCATTGCATCACACTTAGCAACTTTCAAGGACAAAAAGCACAAGCGGCGTAGCCACGGGAAGGCTACTAGGGAGATTTAACGCCGCCGAAATTGTTAAATTTCACATGTGTATATTCTCTACACACGCGCACATAAACACACGAACAAAAATTTATAATGGTTGGACTCCCCGTCAAAATTCTGCGCACGCAACGAAAAAACGTACTTCTACGCCGAAGCACTTGAAAGCATTAAGATTATACACACTGGTAGGCATGACTTTTAAAACAGCGTGCAGACTTACCACAGAAAGACCAGAATGTGCTCTTCCGCGGTTTTCGAGGGGGACCCACCACGATCACTGCATGGGTAGTGACGCGAGCCTTCAAAACCACGGATCAACGTTTCCGCGACACGCCTCGACACCCTGAAGTCTTGACGGAACTGCAGAGAAGGAAATGATAAAAAGATGAAATTAGGTTCATGTAGTATTATGAAAAGAGGGAGCTCCGCGCTTACCTGCTCGTCTGTGTACAGCCGCGCAACGTTCTCGATGAACCCCAAAATTTTGGGACGTTCGCGGTGGGACTCCGAAAAAGTTTCCCGAAAGAAGGCTTCGCATAGCGCTTGTCTTTCCTCGAAGTCTTCGTCGTCTGAGCTGGACGAGCTGCTGCTTGAAGTGCTTTCGTCGCTAGACAGAAGTTCCGCCAAGGCAGCGAACGCAGCCATTTTGCAAAACTCAGCAACGTACAACGACGGAAGTGACGTATGCTGCTCGTCGTGTTTCCGCCCGAATCTGCGACTTGTCGGCGGAGCAGTGCGAGCAATCCGCCTCGGAGCGAGCTGCTCTGAAACTACCAGTGAAAAGCGCGGATCCACTCTGAATCTACCAGTGAAATGCGGTTTCGTCGCCACGGAGCAAAAAAACCTGCTCCGAATCTACCAGTGAAAAACAGCATTACATTAATCGCATCCTCGGAGCCAGACATTGCCGTACCACAGCTTATCACGCCTGCGCCAACGGCATGGTGAAACGCCTTCACCGACAACTGTAGACCGCCTTGACTACCCGCCTCAATAGAGCCACCTGGGTTGATGCCTTGCCACTGGTGCTCTTAGGTTTACGAGCTGTCATACGGGCAGACCTGCAGTGCTCAACAGCAGAGCTGGTGTATGGCACTTCTCTACGGCTTCCGGGAGACTTCTTCACGTCAACGAAGCTACCAGAGCAGCCACAGCAATTCCTACAACGCCTCCTCGACTGCGTTCAAGACCTCCGGCCCACTCCACCCAGACCTTCCGAACACAAGACCGTATACGCCCACCCTGATCTGGCCACTGCAACACATGTTTTCGTGCGCCACGACGCGGTCAGACCACCTTTGACACCAGCCTACGACGGACCATTCCGCGTCCTTCACCGCACCCCCAAAACTGCCACTCTACTTCAGAACGGCCGTGAAGAGACAGTCAGCTTAGACCGACTCAAGCCGGCGTACCTGGAGACCGCCCTAGAAAGCCTCTCATTTACGACTGATCTTCCGTTGGAATACCACAAACGGCATGTCACATTCCGACTTCCAGTCTACACGGGGGGCCCTGTAGCGCCCTCGTTCGGGCGGCGCGCAAACCGGAGAGCGCGCGATGGCGACAGAAGAAAATAAAGAAGGCGCTAGGCCGTGGCACGTGAAGCCACGGCTCACGTTCCGGGCTGGCATTGGTTATCGTTCAGGCGTGTCTCTCTTTCGCTCCTGTGGCATAAGCCAACAATTTCATTGAACGTTCAGGGTTTTTGAAGTCCGGCAAAGCAGGTTTAGGTGATTAGTGTCGCGCGCGCTGCAAATTGTGATGTTTTGTGCCTCCAGGAAACAAATTTTTCTCGCTATCCGACGTGCTTGTCTTTAAACGAAAGTTCAACCTAGATTGTTGTTTCTCTTTCGCTACATCTCGTTTTACGGGAGTGGGTATTATTATTTTCAATCGAGCTCTATACGGGATCATCATGCTTTTTACGATGGCATGGGCAGGGTTTTCGCTTTAGACTGTAGCTCCTTTTCTTTCAGATTAAGGATACTGTGTGTGTATGGGCCAGCGCAAGCTGGACAGTCTAATGACTTTTTTAGAGACCTGGATGTGTTTTTTTTGACGGTCGTGATGTCATTCTGATTGGCGACTTCAACTGCGTTTTAAATACGCAAACCGATGTACAAGGTCCTGGCTGGGGCCAGTCTGCTTGGAATTCATGCGAGCTGCGTCACCTTGTCTATCACTTTTCATTACTAGACGCGCTCAATGTAGTGCACAGAAATACCTTTGTTTGGACATGGCGACGTGGACGATCCTCCAGCAGGCTCGACCGGGCTTACATACCGCGAGCGTTAGAGGCGTTTGTCTCCGATTTATGCGTTCCGTCCTTCCCACCTTCTCCTGTGTACGTATCTGATCATTGGCCTATTGTCTTGAAGCTCGAAGTTCTATTTCTTTTTTCGGAAAAGCCATGGCGTCTTGATGTTTGCGTCCTGCAGGACGCGCGCTCAAGATCAGATTTGTCACGCGCAATACTTGTGTCACTCACGGCATCTGGTCCTGAAGATTGGGATGCGCTTAAAACACAATGGCGCCTGCGCTGCGCAGTAGAGGGGCGTTCGATTCGTCGACGCGTTTCTGATGAGCTTGCTGATACTGCGATGAAGTTACGCATTGCTTTGCGCGCCGAGACGCCTTCACCTCCGAAGCGAGCGTGGCAGCGTGAACGCTTTCAACGCTTGACTGCTGCTTCATCCCTGGTGGCAGCAGCATGGCGCTGTAGACACAACCCATGTGCACATCCCGAGGGTGCTGCGCTACGCGAGACATTCGTTTTTCGGGCAATCAGAGCCATCTGTCTCTATGAAAGCACAAATACCACCTGCGCAGCAGCTTCCTACGCGTGATCGATCTGTTTTCTTGGCGCATTTTGAAGCAATGTCGTGTTCGGCCGTGCGGACTAACTGTGATGAAACACCGCCAATGCTTAGAAGTTTGCCCCGTATTCCTCAAGAAGCTGCGGATTGCCTGCACATCCCTCCGTCGGCTGAAGAGGTAAAGACCGCACTGAAATCTATGGAACGTGGAACGGCCCCAGGGCCGAAGCTTTTCCTGTTGAGTTTTACTTGACATTTTGGGATGAGATTGGTGCTACTTTTACCGCGGTAATCCGGCAATGCTACGAGGACGGTGTATTTCCATCAAGTTTTCGAGATGGACGCATTGTGTTTATTCCATAGGGTGATGCTTCCTCTGTTAATCCTGAAGATTGGAGACCTATAACGCTCCTCAATGTTGACTATAAGATATTCGCGGCGGTAGGCGTTCAACGTTTGTGGGGTCTGTTGAACACCCTCGTAGGTCATCACCAGACTTCATCAGTGCTTGGACGAGAAATACAAAGCTTGTCATATACCACACGGGATATCATACCCTATACTCTGTCGCAATCTGCGCGTGGTATGCTTGTGTCTTCGGACCAGGAAAAAGCGTTGGACCGACCAGAACACGCGTATATTCCGTATGTGCTCACAGCCTTCGGCTTTTCTCATTCGTTTGTGGAAATAAATAAAAATACGTACACTGGTCTGAAAAGCACACTAGTTCTGGATGACTGGGAAAAATCCGCCTTTTCCATAACACGTGGGGTCCGTCTGGGATGTCCACTGTCTCTTGTGCTATTTGTCCTCAGCCTGAGCCATACTTGCGTGATCTTGACGCGGATTCACATGTCCGGGGTCTTGCGCTTCCTGGTAGCGGTGTCGTGAAAGTCACAGCTTTCGCTGATGATGTAACCTTGTACCTTTCAGATGAAGATAGCCTTTCACGCAGCCTGTTTGTATTTTCCCTGTATGGCGACATTTCATGTGCAGCGTTGAACATCTCCAAATCCCGGTATTTCTTCATTGGCTCTCCGAATTTGAGGCTTAGCGCCGGTTTTCCCATTCAGCCGGCCGCGTCCCTTCGTATTTTAGGTATTTTATACAACCACTACCGCATTTGCGAATCTGTTTGGTTAAACACTTTCGAAGAAGTAAGACCAAAAATTCAGTACACGGGATTTTGACTTCCCGCTTCTTGAGCGGAGGTACCTTGCGCAGACTGTATTTTGCGGTCGCATTTGGCACCTTTTTCACGTCGTGCAACTATCTTTACGTATCCTGCGATCACTGCAGTCTGCTTTGTGTTCCTCTGTTTGGTCAGGCGGCACTGAGTTGGTCTCTCGCGCGGCATTGGGACAGCAGCATTCTCAGGGAGGCTTTACTTTTCCTTCAGTGTCTATACGCTGTCGGCTGCTGGCACTGCGCTTCCTTTTGCGCCTAGTGCAAGGGGAGGAATCTCCCCCACGAACGATTGAGTATTACTCTCTGGGTACTCACCTTCGGCATTTGATGCCTAATGTGCAACTTGACAGGGGGCCACAGTCGATAACACTTCCTGCGTTTTATGCAACAACTGTTGCATTTTTTCGCCATGTCAAGTCGAGCTGTTCTGGCATAGATGTTTTGAACAACCACATAGTTGAGACAACTGCTCCTTTGTTGCTTCCGTTGGTCCCGCCAGCCCACCGTGCTCGCTCTAGACGGGTGTCTTGGAGCACCTTAACGGCTTTTTTTCTGCCAGGACACCTCCGGGACTTCTTGTGGTGCCTGGGATGGGGTGTGCTTCCCACTCTCGACCGCCTCGAAAGGTGGAGAATAGTCCAGTCGGCAACATGTCCGAACTGCTCCCTTCGGGAAACAAATCAGCATTTTATGAGGCATTGTGTCATTGCTCGAGTTTTTTGGAGAGCCGTACATGCCGGATTTCACTGCCTCAGAGTAAGGCCGCGTTCACACTGAGCATTCCGGCCGCCGAAAGTGCTCCAAATCCGGTTCGGCGGCAGCGAGAACCGCCGAAAGGGCCCTTTCCGCGCCGATCGCTCTCGGACCGATTTTTGCGGCGTCTGCCGCCGAATCGGTCAGCGCGGACCAATAGGAGCGCTAGTCAAGGAATTTCTAAAAATGGCGGCCAAGCCCTACTCACTTGTTATGCTGCAGTGCACGTAACTGAATGTTGAAACCAACGGGAGTTTAACCTACTCTGTGCCTACTTCGCCTCCGTATTTCGTGAAAGAGGTGACCGAGCTTGTTGCGGTCTTGCAAAGCAAAACGAACCCACCAACGCCGCTGGCGTCGGTGGTTTTTCTGCTCTTTGTGCATTACAAGACAGCCACTTGCCAGCAAAGTAAGCAGTACTGTCTTTTCTTGCTTCTTGCGTACGAGAATCGTCGAAGTATGCACCACTAGATAGCGTAGTAGCGTTTGCGAGCCGCGACAACAACCGGGTGACAGCGCATCCATCCCGCGTTCGCCCCGTAGTAGATGGCATATTCGGCGGCGCGGGGCGCGTCCAGTGCGAACGACGCTGTGTTTCGGTGGCAGGGCAACTTCGGTCGCTGTAGAAAGCGGATGTTTCAGTGTGAACTAGGCATAAATCACTTCGTTTCTTCTGGGCGTTGTTCGCGAGGCCGCTTCGCTTGTCTTCTCATTGTTGCCGGCTCTTTCTGCCTCTGGTGCGACCGCTGCGGGGTGGTTGCAGCGGGCCGCCGCCGCCACGCGCTCTACCCGATCCTAGAGCGATTGTACTCGGAGCTGCTGTCTGTTATGTCGGAGGAGCTCTTCTTCCTCGGTGAAGAGGAATTTATTCGGCACTGGTCTTGCCCTTTTGTGTCGGTCTATGACGGACGAGTGAAACTTGTCTTTCGGCCGGCCTGGTATTGGTAGGCTGATCTGTCGATGCGCCGGCAGAAATGGCATGCCAACATGCATATATGCAAAATGTACATATTTATGTTTTATTTGTGTCTCTTGTTTACCTTGAAGAATTTTTTGTGGTTGTGTTTGTGTGAACCATTCAATGTACATGTTCTTTTAACGTCATCTCATATCCATGTTCATGTAAATGACGTCTGTTTTGTCATCATCGTTAGAGTATGTCTAAGAAGGAAATGTTCTGTTGAGTGTTATTGACGTTTGTGGCAATAAATGTTTTCTAAAAAATTTGGCAGATCCCACATACAGTGGGAATCAATGATATGTGAAGCACGATTAAGGAAGGTTGATTTGTCACTTTCAAATCACCGCAACCTTAAAAGGTGGAGGTAAATCATGCCGTACATGACTTCCGTGTCATGATTGTCATGTTTGGACGAGTATTTTACATTAGTCATCTATTCACGTCACGTGATGCCAATTTTAGTATATGTGGAGCTAGCGAAACGGTTGCAAGGACCCTATGAGTGTGGTATGTAGACATTATGTTACATGACGCGTGTCAGGATTATCATGTTTGTAGCAGTCATATATTTCGTCATCCATTGACGTCACGTAGCACCAGATTTGGTATATGTGAACCTAGCAAAAAGGCTGCGAGTGCATCATGAAGGACCTAATATACTCCCATGTAGCGTTGACGTGCGCGCACGCTGGGCACAGCGACGCTACGTTAGCGAAACGCGAGCACTATATAGTCTGACGCGAGGCGCGACCAGCGTTCGTCGGCGTGGCCCGACGGCAATCAGCGCAAAGTGCGGCATGCTGCATTTCACGCCAATGCATTACCCAGACAGAACTGCGTCTGCCTCTTTTCGAGACGGAGGGACGCCGGACGTGCTGAAACGCGCATGCGTCAAAGCGACACAGCGCGGGCTCGCGAGGATATGGCAGGACCAATGCCTGGAGTGGCAACGCCGGCGTGACGCGAAGAAACTAACGCCGGTGCGCACGCGCGCCGAGTCACGTCAAAGTGTATTGGCATGCACCTAGACTGTAGCATGTAGTCATGTTCTCACATGACACGCATCTCACGATTATCATGTTTGCTCCAGTCACATAACTACGTTGTTCATTGGCGTCACGTAATACCAAATTTGTGATATTTGAAGCTAGTGAAACAGCCGGGAGCGCATCATCAATGTGGCATGTAGTCATGTGGCTACATGACACGCATGTCGTGTTTATTATGTATGAATGTCTTATTTACCTATGCCGTACGTTCGCGTCACGTAATACCGAGTTTGGTGGATGTGAAACTAGCGAAACGGCCACGAGCGCATTGTGAGGATAGCATGTAGTCATGTTGTTACATGACACGCATCTCATGTTTATCATATTTGCGCCAGTATCGTACCTTCGTCATTCATTCACGTCCCGTAATACCAAGTTTGGTATAAGTGAAGCTAGCGAAACAGCCGCCAGAGTGTCATTAGCGTGGAATGTAGTCATGTTGCAACATGAGACGCATCTCATGATTATCATGTTTGCACCAGTCACGTACATTCTTCATCCATTCACGTACCGTAATACCAAATTTTGTATATGTGACACTGAATAAATGGCCGCGAGGGCATCTTGAGCTTGGCATGTAGTCATGTTGTTACATGACACGCATTCCATTATTTTATAGGTAGGGTCTGTCGCTTGTGTTCACCATGCAATTAAGTCTTACCATACCAGTTTTGCAACATCCAATGTGAATGAAACCACCACAAGAGCTGCAGTACTTTCAAATGTAAATCATGACATTCATGTCATGATTTTCATGTAATGACTGGTAAAATATGTGCTTCATACACTCATGTCATGCTATGCCAAGTTTGCTATCGATACCATTATTGAAACGGCCAGGAGAGCTAAAAGTCGTAGGTGGCTAGATAGATAGATAGATAGATAGATAGATAGGATAGATAGATAGATAGATAAGATAGATTATGATAGATAGATAGATAGATAGATAGATAGATAGAAGATAGATAGATAGATAGATAGAATAGATAGATGTAATAGATATAGATAGATAGATAGATAGATAGATAGACAGACAGAGACAGACAGACAGACAGACAGACAGAAAGACAGGTAGATAGATAGATAATAGATAGATAGATAGATAGATAGATAGATAGATAGACAAAGAGACAGATAGACAGACAGACAAACAGGTAGATAGATAGATAGATAGATAGATAGATAGATAGATAGATACACAGACAACCAGACAGATTGATAGATAGATAGACAGATATATAGACAGATAGATAGACAGACAGATAGATAGATAGATAGATAGATAGATAGATAGATAGATGGATTGATTGATTGATTGATTGATTGATTGATAGAAATATAGATAGATAGACAGACAACAGATAGATAGATAGATAGATAGATAGATAGATAGATAGATAGATAGATAGATAGATAGATAGATAGATAGATAGATAGATAGATAGATCGCTAAGAAATGCTTCGCATTTAAAAACTTCTGGGGCGTCTGGGAGCCAGATCGCCTCCATCTGCTCAATGGACCTTTCCAGAAATCGGCGCGCGCCATCTAGGCTGGCCGCAAAGCATTATGGTAAGCCGGAGCGCCGGCGGAGTGTCGTCTGCTCGCGGAAGCGTTTCGTTTGGTTTGGGAAAACTTTATTGTGGAAGACCAAAGGCATTCGCCGCGGAAGCGTTGGCTCACCTCGTTTCCCCTCAGCGCGCGGGCGTAAGAACGCATCCGTGCGGGAATATCACGCGTGATAACCGTGTTTCAATCTGCACTCATAGAAGAGGCACAACGCAGAGCAACATAAAGTCAGCAAACTTATTAGGGACCCGGGAACATGCTAATGTATACCGCGAAAGAGCCCATTAATTTGCAAACGTTACTCGGCTTTCAAGACAAGCCCGATCACTTCGTTCGTCATATTTCCATGTAGCGGAAGCTTTTCTCCCATTTTCAGCATAATCGTCCAGCTTTACTATTGGTACTTTATGATAAGCACTATCACTCGTGATATGTTTCCGCGTGATTCGCGGTGCAAGACCGTGGCACTTCGCGCATGACAATCAATGTCAATATCCAACCCCTATAAATGGGTTCGAGCTCCACTATGCTGGTGGATTAGAATTCTAATTGCCTGTTTCAAACTTTGTGCCTGAGAAACTTTGCACTTTGGTCGCCGAGAGTATGGTAAAAACCAGCTACCAACACGCCCATAGAGCGAACATCAAGTGAGTACTGTCGGGTGCGGAGATTTCATAGTTACAGCGCTGTGTCGTACTTCATAAAGCGAGAATATTCTGCACATTTGACTTCGCAGTATTTTTTGTGAGACAGCGTAAAACATGCTGTTTCTGTGTCATTCCTGTTAAGAACTTAAAAATTTACGACCAGACGGCGCGAAGGGTAACAATGGGAAGAAATATATATATAACAGAATGGGCATTAGCGTGCACAATTTACACAATATTTTATTTTACTGCTTGAGGTCTTGGTGATCCCTTGTTGCATTACAGTTTATGAATATGCTGATTTAGTAAATTGTCGTTTCGATGCAGATGGCTCTCCAAGCCGCAGAAAACATACATCCGTTCCTCTCACCTTTGCCGAAACGGCCACGAACAGGCAATCTGAAGGACTCGCCTCAGGCGTATTCAGAAGCAAAAATTCTGCCGAACAGAGCATTCTCATGGTAGTATTAGGCACTCAGTGCCTGGGCACAGTATGTTTAAGCCAGAAATTGTTGATAAGTAATGCCGTTCAAAGATGCTAATGGTGAGACTGTGACTTTGGAAGCAAAAGTGGAGGCCTAATTCAGTGTGGGAAATGTATAGAATACTACCGCAGCGCTTACACCAGTTGGCAACTTTACCTGGCTGCAAGTATAGCTTTTTGTATCCGTAAAAATGAAACTAGAACTAGCACTCCTTGCCTGGACACAAAAAACCCCTCTTCCTCACCCCCCCCCCCACAAAAAAAACAAAAAAACAGGGTGCGTGAAGTCACAATAGGTGAGACCTCCGGTTTTATGGTGAATAACAAGCAAATACAATATAATATAACCAAGCAGTAAACAGCAAAATAAACACAAAGTAAGACTTCAATAAAAAAACTTGTTTTTTATGGATTTACCCAAGGCGACTTCAAGGTAAAAGCCATCTTTTTTTTTTTTATTCAGTCGGTTTATTGGTTCATCTCCTGCCCATCCGAAGGTTTTCTACACCTAAAGTGGCCTTGCACTGGTTTTATGAGTGGAGGCATTCCAAACATTTAGTACCTCACCTGGTTTTTTTCGGTCTCCGTGATTGGTGGACCGATCACACAGGCGGCGAAAAGCATGATCATTAGATCATCATCATGACTTTACACATTATGTGTAAGGTCCAGAACATTACAGAATGTGTAAGGTGTGTGGCCGTACACATCTGTGATGTCACGATGGCGTCCTATGGTGATGCGATAATTTTCGCGTCGCTCTTGTTGACACCACCGCCACGGGATGACATAGCCACTGACGAAAAAAAATTTTTTTTTTGGCGAGAACTGTAGGTGCCTCATCAAACGTTAAACTTGACCGTCTGCATCCCGCTTCGACAACGTAGAATGATCCGAAAATCATCACGAGTTGACAACATATATGGCGTCTGACACCGCCAAAAATCGTGACATCATTAAAACGTCATGTGACTTCACGTGATCACGTCATCGCGCGATATTCAAGATTGTTCAAGCTGGTCTGATTATGAAGGCAATATGAAACCTCAATTTGTGCAGCAGTTTTTCGAAGGGTGGTGTGGATGGTGGTGGGCGTGGGCCTCGGCAGGGGGTGCAACAGGGGCACTTACCCTACTCAAGGCACGCCAGCACTTGCCCACGCCCAAGCAACAGCAGTGCTCTCCCCCAGCTACAATGCAAGACGGGTTCGCATTCATGGTATCCACCTGCTGGCTCTCATGGACTGGCGGGGTAGACTCTGCACATCGACTGACAATAAAAACGAGATGGTGTGCACCTTCATGTCGTCTTAGATAGATGCGGCAAGGGGAACGAGGCATCTAACGGTGTCGCCTCTATAACTTCGCGTATTACGTGTCATGCAACAACGGTAAAACCCCAGCTCCGTAATCACAATGAATGAGAACTGAAATATCTTGACAAAGGTCAAACTTAGCTGCAGCATCACAAAAGTTCAAGTCCTGAGGTAGCACTGAGCAATGAAACGAAACGTCGGATGTCTTTCGCGTCTTATGACACCCGCGAACAGAGCAGGTTTGTCCGCCACTTTTCTTCTTTTTCGGCATGTTCTGTGATGATTCTGGCTATACGTGGCAAGCACTACAACTTATAGTTGATGAGCATGAAAGTGAAAGCACTCAGAAGTATCCGTTTTTTCTCGGGAGCAGCACTTTACGGCAGCCAAAACCTCTCACGGCACGCGATAAAAGCAGGCGAAAGCGGGAAAGCGTCGTTTGCTCTGCCCGCCCGGCGCTCCGCTTTCCCGTAATGCTCCAGCCCTGATCCTCCAGTGGAAGGTGCGGCACTGCGATTACGTGTCTTTAGAAAAAACTCTTGAAGAATTAGAGTACTTATTATTCTACTATGGGAGAGCATAAAGGTGTCCCCTGTTTAGGTCCATAGCAGACGACAGTGTCAAGCACCCACGCTATACAACTGTATCGGTGCTTACCTCAGATACATACCTCCCAGCATGTGTCCTAGTGTTACTGGTTTCGTTAAGAAGCCTCGAAATCTTGGAAAACGTTAGTAGAGAGCAAGAAAAGTGTGATTATACATGCCTAATATTTTGTCAAAAGCAGCTACCTATTATTCAAAGTTTAGGCTACCATTCACGTTAAGAAAACCAAAGCACTTTATCTCGGTTTTCTGTATCACGTCAAAAAGCCGTGTTTTGAGTCGGACTTCACGCAAATGCTGGCTTCACATCTGCTGCCAAGACATAGCGAAAGCTTCCCCTCCAGAGAGAGTGAAACGACTTTATTGAATACAACGGCCCGGCAATTTGGTGTTGGTGGCTTTAGGTGCTGGTTCGTAGTCCCTGGACTCAGGTGGCATCCTCGGCCTGCCGGACGGCCCTGAGTTGGTCGTTCAGCTCTGGGCTTAGGAGGGCTGCCTCCCAGTGGCGGCGACGCCGACGAAGAAGGTCCCCCGCGGCTCCCGCAGCCGGGGCGGCGGCAGGAACGAGTGAGCTCGAGGCTCCCTGTGATTTGGTAGTGACGGCCGCAATAGGCGCACCGCGATTGGGGACGTTTTCACGACTGTCGTCGCCGGCACATTCCCAGAGCATGTGGCTCAGCGTTGCTCTGTGCCCGCACGCTTTACACGCATATATCGGTGCGGTATAGATTCGGGTAGAGGTGGCGTAGAACAACTGGGCTAGGGGTAGGAAGGGGTTTGGAGTAAGCGAAAGCTTACGTCATCGCGCCTGTTTAATTTCTCGTGCGGTGGCGGGAACCTACGCCTTTCGAGCCCATAGTGTTAAGAAGTCAAGGAACGTTGTAAGACGATCACGTCATGACAATTCTGAATCTTGTTGCTGCGTGCCTATCAAAGTGTCTTGATCCAGCAGATGCATCGCCCCGCTCTCGTAGTCAGAGGGGCGGCCACGTAGTGGGCCGCGTCTCGGCGAGTGAGGCCTCGAGCCGCGGTGTGGGCTGCCTCGTTCCCGCAAGCGGAATGCTGGTGTGTGCCAGGGTCCATAGGTGGAAAACCGTTGGAATTTGGGGTTGTGAGCGTGACGTCGAGTCGCCTTCTCCGCACATTTGTGGGATGCGCGCCGATTACCGCGAGACACGGCCGCGCGCGAAACTGCGGACTGCCGCCTGCGAGTCGCTTATCACAATATCTGCGTGGGGCGCTGCGGCGAGTGCTCAGGCTATCGCGGCTTCTTCGGCCGCCTCCGTGTGTCCCGTCGTCACCGTGGCACTCGCAAGGCATTTTCCTGGATGGTCAACGACCACAGCTGCTTGGGCTTTTCTCACTTCTCCATATCTCGCGGCGTCTACGTATACCACGTCCGTATTGTTACCAAGCTTCTTTTGAAGTTGTCTAGCACGCTCGTTATGCCGTCCAATGTGGTGCGTCGGGTGCATATTCCTAGGAATCGGCGGAACGATCAAGCGGTCGCGGACCGAGGCAGGGACCTCCACCTTTTCTCCTTGCTGAGCGTGATATCTGATGCCCAGTGACTCAAGAATGTGTTGACCCGTCTTAGAGTTTGTTGAGCGTTCGTATTGCGCTACGTCATGGGCCACAATTAACTCGTCGAGTGAGTTGTGAAGTCCTAGCTCTAGAAATCTTTCGGTGCTCGCGTTGATCGTGAGTCCAATAGCTCTCCTAAAAGCGTTTTCGTATCATGCAGTTGATTTTGTTTTTTTTTCTGATCCTATCCACTAGAGCTAAGGGGCAACGTATGTTATTCGGCTTATCGCGTAGGCCTGCACGAGACGGATCGCGCAGTGTTCGTGCAGACCATTACGTTTATTCATGATACGACGCAAGGGTCTGATCGTGTCGTCTATTGAACGACGGATTCGGTGCATAGTCTCACCATTATGACCATTTGCCTGTATGTATAAACCGAGAATTCGAATTCTGTCTACACGTGGTATGGGAGTGCCGTATGGCAACAGAACGCGTATTTTGAACGATCCCCTTTCCTCGCCACGTGGCCCATTGCGGCCTCTACTTGTGGGATTGTAGATTAAAAGTTCGGACTTGGTTGCTGAGCACTCGAGGCCCGTTCTTTTCAAATACTCCTCTGCAGAATTTTTTTAAATGCGGAGCATTTCTTAGCAAACTTCAGCGATTTTGAGCTTATCTATCTATCTATCTATCTATCTATCTATCTATCTATCTATCTATCTATCTATCTATCTATCTATCTATCTATCTATCCCCCTAAGACTTTTAGCTCTCCTGGCCGTCTAGATAACGGTATCAATACCGAAATTGGTATGGCATTACAAGACTGTATGGCGAGCACAATTGACTAGTCATACCAAGAAAATCATGACACATGTGTCATGAATGTCATGATTTATATTTTATAGTTTTGCTGCTCTTGCGGTGGGTTCGTTCACATGACATTTGCAAAACTGGTATGGTATGACATGACTGCATGGCGAACATAACTGCCACACCCTAACGTAAAAGTCATGACATGATTTTTATGTTATGACTAGTCATGACTACACGCCACGCTCATGGTGCGCTCGTGGTCGTTTCGCTAGCTTCACATATACCGTATTTGATATTACGGGACGTGAATGGAGGACAAAGATACATTATGGTGCAAACGTGATAATCATGACATAGGTGTCATGTAAGAACATGACCAGATACCACGCTCATTATGCGCTCACGGCCCTTTTGCTAGCTTCACTTACACCAAATTAGGTATTATGTGAAGTGAATGGACGACGAAGGA
>NW_023608883.1:0-45704 GCF_013339725.1 Rhipicephalus microplus | reverse complement strand
ATCGTCCATAGGCAATTGCACGGCCGCTTGCCAATCACGAGCCAACGTTGCCCGCACACCGGTTTAGCACCTTGCATCCCTTTCGCACATGCTGTTATGCCAGCGAGTCCTCGTCAACGTCCGTGCCTCTGAAACGGCAATCTGGGTCAAGGCCAGCCCGCAGCCCGCCGGCGCGAACAACTCACGGCGTGAACACGCGCGCGCATCTGTGGCCCACGTGCATTGAGTCAGCGTCGCACGTGACAGCGGCCGGCGTCCTCATGTCTGGTGGCCTGACGCATCGCGCGGCGAACCCCATTGGAGGAGCCTGCTCTGAAGACCAGCGGCGCTTCTGATTGGACATTTTAGTTGGGTCCGGTGCAAATAAAAGAAGCCCTGCGGCGTGTCGCGATCAGCGGTTTTAGGCGAAAGGCTGACCTATGGGTTAGAGAGGAGCTCGGCTCTTCGAGTCTCTGCCGGCCCCAGTGCCGAAATTGTAACGCCTCTGTATATATGCTGTACATAAACCTTGTTTAACTCACCGTCGTCTCGTCCGCTCGTCTCCTCAGCTCTGCGCAGAAGCAGTCGCGAGCTGAGAAACATACGCTACCAAACGGCTGGTGACCTTCCCGGCGGGGTCGAAAGCAGTGGCGCCTCCGGGACCGCGTCGGCGTCGCCGTCTTTCGCAACAGTGGTGGCTTCGGCGGGATCGGTCCGGCCTTCTCAACAGTGGTGGCAGCGGTGGGATCGGTCCGCCTTCTCAACAGTGGTGGCAGCGGTGGGATCGGCCGGCGTCAGCGACATCGATGCGGTGAGTGCCTGATGTTTTCGATCTTTAAGGGCCTCAATGTTCGGCAATGTCATACTTTCCTATAAGATAGTGATAGATATCATCCGCAATGCCCTTAAGTGGATGCCCGACCTTCTCCTCATCAGTCATTAGTGAGTCCACACTCTTGCAAAGCTTGGGAACTTCTTCAATATACATCGTAAATATTTCCCTAGGGACTTGAGCACGTCGGCTCAGGGTCTGCTCAGCACGCTTCTTCATCATGGTCAGATCATGGTTCATCATGGTTCATGTTAGGGTCTGTCGCTTGTGTTCGCCATGCAATCATGCCAAATCATACAAGTTTTGCAACATGCCAAGGAATAGAAACTACCGCAAGAGCTGCAGGTCATGAAATATAAGTTATAATATTCATGACACACTTGTCATGATTCTGATGTTATGACTAGTCAATATGTTCTTCATACAGTCATATTCTGTCATACCAAGTTTGTTATTGAAAACTTTATCGAAACGGCCAGGAGAGCTAAAAGTCGTAGGCAGCTAGATAGATAGATTGATAGATAGATAGATGGACAGATCGATAGATAGATAGATAGATAGATAGATAGATAGATAGATACGCTCAAAGTCTCTGAAGTTCGCTAAGAAATGCTTCGCATTTAAAAGTGCTTCGAACGCTTTGCTACGACTACACGGTGGTGGCGCCTGCACAGTAAAATGTTACACCCAAAAGGGTGTAAAAAGGTGGTTTTATGGCAAAGCACCTTTTGCACACCCTTTCACACCTATAAAGGGTCGATTTTTTAAAAAAACCATCCCTTTATTCGGGGTCTTGCCTCGATGGTACCCTGAAATGGAATCTAAGGGTGCTTTTGTAACTGAGAAGAGTGTAGGTGACGATTGATCGGATGAAATATGGAGCAAAAGAGAACACGGAATTAAATTATTTGTGGTTTTACGTCACAAAAGCCACGATATGATTATGAGGGTCGTCGTAGTAGAGCTCCAGAGATTTTGACCATTTGGTGTTCTTTAACGGACGCTGACATCTCACAGTGCACAGGCTTCTACCGTTTCACCTCTGTTTTAATGCGACTGCCACGGCCGGCATCGAACCCATGACGTTTGGATTGGCGGCTGACCAGCGTAGATGCTGTACAAATATGTGGACCTTGCGTTAAACGACGGCCTAATTGAATTAGAATATGTGTAGGGGGGCACTGCTTCTTAATGTTTGAGGTCCTACACCTGTTCAGACTGGGAGTCTATATGAGAGGTGGCTTAATGAATAGCGGCGGTCATCGCACTGTACACGGACTACTCATTACATGGAAAGCAGCTGCACATCCTCGTACCTCATCAAAGCTTACGAACTTGCTGTGGTAGCTGATTAGGTACGCTGAGGCTCTGCTACGCTCGAAAACGTGGGTTATGATCAATTCATACGGAAAGCTGCAACTGCACTTTTGTGCAACCATCGTTTACATTAACTGCATTTCCCAAGAACGTACCTTGCCTTTGCTACAGGTGCTTAGCTAGGTCATTGGCAACCACATAGAATTATGTGCTGATCATGTGGTCAGCAAGAAGTTTGGTAACAACCTCGTCACGTTTCGTGGTGCGTGACGAGGCTTATACACCCGCGACTGTGGATTATTTGTTCCAGCTTCGGATACGCATTCAGTGTTTGCGGCGCAATATACGGCATTGCCAGACACTGACAATGCGAAAAAACATTCCTCTGAAAAAAGGTGTAGCGATGCTCTCTCGCCAATCCCACCGGGGACGAAATAAATATTTTCTGGCCATTCCAGGGTGCATTTTGTTTTCCGCAAGTTTTGCTTCACTATGTTCACCTACTGCAGTCGCATTCCGTGAAAATGCTCAAAGAACGCGAGGCTGTTAAATAACCTGCACCATTGTGCGTCTAAATGGAAGGAGAGTTGTCATTTACAAGGAGTCACTCTTGAAGCGTAATTTGAATGCCTTCCGTGTTGAAGCCGCCACCTGCAGTATGCGCCATAGCGTTATGGTGGCTAGAGGAGAGGTGTCAGCATCGGCGCACCGGAGAGTGAGCGAGAATTCATCCGGATGCGGTGGCTATGCGGTCGCTTTCGAGATGCCCCTTCTCGTGCACGCGCAGCAGTCAATTTTGTTGCAAATATTTCACGCCACCCTGTGGATTATAACAAAGTCTACCTGTCTCAATTCTGGTGGGCGCTGCAAGGCGTGTATTGGCACTGAAAACTAGTGTTTTCAATTCACTTCGTAGTATATCAGCTACGAAGCTTAGAAGATTGAGAATCAAGTGGCTTGCCGTGAGCTTGACACCAAAACAATGTCCGTGAAGTTTTAAAATTTCATGGCGCTGTGTTCTCCGTGGTCTCAATGCACGTACAGGTATCGGCACCCGTTATTTTTATCACTTGCCCAATCAAGATCTAATTTTACAAGCAAGACATTTATTTTCTCGAGAGCAAAAATGTCATGAAAAATAAACACAACACATGCATTAAGGTTGTAGAAAACTGCAAGTTATATGAAACTAATCTAAAGGAAGCGAATAAGGCAACTAAAAAGAACAGTAAATATACGATGATACAATTGGCATACATTCACACATGACATTAAGATTTCATTGGCAAACGTAGGTACAGTCACAAACCAGTTCACAAAACAATTGATTTCTGCATATGTGAAACACAGCCAGACAGTGACATCCCAGTTGTTAATGGAGATTTATAACAATGTGAACAAGACAACTGTAAAATCACAAGGAACAACAGAGTGTGAGTAATGCTCAATAACATAAAATAAAACCTTGTTCGCTGAGTTAACCCTACGACAGTTAAGTCATACGTCTCAACTTCAAAACTTCATTTTATCTCTTTTTGATTGGAGCATTTTCTCCAGCAAGAAGAAAATGCATTCTGGTCAGTGTAAAGAATCTAAATATCTGATTTGTCACTTCCAGATTGTGGGGCTCACAGCCGACCACATTTAACTTCTTCACACACAGGCTAGTTATAAAGTCTGTTATGCTGTCACTTTTCAACTAGTTGAAACTAAAGCAATAGGCAAATGCATCTTTCTTAGCTTTGAGCCGCTTTATTAGACTCGGACGGGTACAGAAGACATCATTCTGCCGTAAGCAAGCTAGAATTCTCAGTGAAGCAACAACCTGCTACATTCGTTGCCACCTTCCGGGCCACATTGCCACTGACGTACTAAGTGATCAGTGAGTCACTTTTGCATCCAAAGAGATCAATGTGTTCAGGGAGGGCTTCACGAGCATAATAATTTCATGAACCTCATTGAGGCACCTCACATCTAACAGCTCATACAGCTTATCCTGCAATTTTATTGTATTATTGTGGATGCCAGGACTTAGAAGGCCGCTCAGAACTCCAGAAGGTATGTTTCGACTAGAGGCTGACTGTGCCAAATTGTATAAACTGAGGCAGCTCACAGAGATGAAAATTTGTGTCGGCGAAGGGTGATCAATCGAGCCAGACAGTTACTTCAGAATTTCAAAAAGTTTTTAAGTGCGTCTGTCACAAACGAGCGCTCAAAAAAATGGCGCGCCGCCAAATTCTCGCGACCAATCGCCGGAGAGACGCCTCGAGGTCAACAATAAAGAAGAAAACAAGCATCCAAAAACTCCCCGAGCGCGCCGTCTCTTTCCCCTCGGAAGCGTAGGTTCGCCGACGAACCTCCTCACATCAGCGGCCCAGCAAGACCTGGAAGGTTCTCGAAAGAAAGGGGCGCGGTGATGCAGAGTTGCGTCATGTGTCACGAATGGCCCTCCAAACATCTCGCTCTTTTCTCAGCCTCGGCGGCGCATCGCGCCGACGGAAACAATGAGAATTTTCTGGAATCTAGCGCGAAGGGTATTTAACCGAGCAGCGGAGATAGAAAAACAGGAGAAGAAGGAATTTCACACCAGTGTACGTAGGGGTGTCTGTCGGCAAAGCCTCTTGTTCTCATTGACGGAGGAGAAGAAGAAAGTTCGCGCCCTTGTGCGTAGGCAGAACATGAAAGTTTTGCGCAAGTGTGCGTAGGCTCTTAACGCCATGTAGGCGAAGCCTTTTGTCCTCAGTGACAAAGGAGGAGAACAAGAGGATTTCGACCTGAGGGTGAAGACTCGTGCTACAGGCAAGAAGTTGAGACTACCGCCAGAGAGCGAAGACGCGGCCTGCAATCGCAACGCGTGGGAAGCCGACGTGTTATCGGCGAAGTTTGGTGCTTGGAGAGCGGCTCATTGAAGACGCGAGGTTCTTGGTAGAGAAACTTCGGGGGCAGCGGAACGACAACAACGCTGGACATTGAGTGAGTGATTCTCGGAAGAGCATCGTTCAGACTTTTGTTCCAAGAACTTCGACTGAATAAGTTTTCGAACTCTTTAGTCTTTAAGTGTCTTGGTTGTTTGATGCAAGCGACCGCGTGTAGTCTGTATTGTTGTTTGTGTCCGTTGTTTCGAGTGCGGCTGATTGTACTGTGTAGTACGTTGTTTCATCTGTGACATATCGTATTCAACTATTGTCGAGGGGGCATATTTTTGTATTGATTTGCTCTGCCATAATTTAGAATATAATTTTGTTTTGTTTATCAACTCTCAGCTCTGACTTGTTCTTTGGACCACAGCCGGAGTCCGCTAGCGCGCTGAATAGGACCACTTCTAATGGTCCACATTTTCATGGTGCAATCGAGGGGCCGATATTTTGGTCCTTGGACTTAGCCCGGCGGCTAAGTTCAAGGACCAACGGGACTTGTGACAATTAATCTGGCATCCGCGACAGGACCTTTCAGTGCGCGGTGTGTCCAAGTAGTGCGAAAGAGCCTTCAGTTGCTAGTAGTGCTATCGGAAGAATTTTTCTGTGTGCTCAGTGGTCTCGTAAACGAGTGTGCTGAGAGTGTTTCGATAGACTGATTTTGGCAGATACTTTGTGCACGCGGCAAGACTTCATTTGCGAGACACCATGGATCTCGAGAAGTTGTAGCTCTTGGTGAGAAGATGGGTGTTTCTGGCGCCGATTTACGGAAGTGCGTAAGCCAGAAGGTGAAAGAGGCGGTGCAGAGAGAGAGGTTTGCAGCTGAGAGGGCCAAAGAAGAAAGAAAGCAGCAATTGAAGTTGGAGTTGGAGAGAGAAAAGCTGGCAGCTGAAAGGGCGAAAGAAGAGAGGCAAAAGAGCGACAGCTGAAAGAAGAAAGAGAGCAGCAATTGAAGTTGGAGCTGGAGAGAGAATAACTGGCAGCTGCGAAAGCGAAAGAAGAAAGAGAGAAAAGGAGCGACAGCTGAAAGAAGAAAAAAAGACAAAAGAGCGACAGCTGAAAGAAGAAAGAGAGGAAAGGAACGGCAGCGGCAGCACGAGGTGGAACTCGGGTGGCTCCGTTTGCGACAGTGAAGTTAAAGTCGCGTCCAAGCTAGAGTTGAAAGCAGCGAACGGGAAGATCAAGGCATTCGCTTGAACTGAAGCAAGGTGCTCGTAGCGTTCGTTGAAAGGAAGGACGACCTTGACGCGTACCTGCACAGATTTCAGACAATTTCAAGGAGCCAGAATTAGCCGGAACATCAATGGGCAACTGCTCTGAGTATTTCCTTGAGTGGTGAAGCGCTGAGTGTGTACGGTAGGCTGACGCCAACCGATGCAGCCAACTATGCAAAGGTGAAAGCTGCTTTACTGAAGCGATTTAGATTTACTGTGGAAGGATTCCGGGACAGATTTCGGACAGGAAAGCCAGCTCATGGTGAGACGGCTACGCAATACGCCACCCGAAGTAGCCATACTTCGACAGATTGATCGAACTTTCAGGGACAGCGCAGGAGTACGATGAGCTTAGAGAGCTCCTTATTTGAGAGCAATTCTCACCAGTTGCCACCCAAGCTTGTCGCTGTACTTGAAAGAGAGGAGAGCTAAGTCACTTGAAGACATGCTTGAATTAGCTGATGAATTGCTGGAAGCGCAAGGTGGCACTGATTTGGCCAAGGTCAAGAAGGACTGTCCTGAAGTTTTGAAGAAATCGGCTCCCGAAAAAAGAAGCGTGCACCGAAGAGCGTTCCGCGATGTTTTCTGTGTAACCAAGTGGGTCATCGCGCTAACTAACTTTACGAGCCCTACTGTTGTAAAATGTTTCAAGTGTGGTGAGACTGGGCACAAAGCAGACGCATGTCGTAACGAAGTGAGTCGAACTCACCAGGTATCTTGTGTACAAACGGCACCAAAATTCAATGATGATGCCATCACCGACGGGTTCATAGAGTTGAAAATGGGAGAAACTCTCTATTGTGGGTGCTGTAATGACAAAACAGCCAACCGATGTTACGAAGGGAATGCCAGCGGTGCCTGAAAAGTTGCGCGCAAGAAGATTACGGTGTTAAAAGACACCGGTAGCTCCACGGTTATCGTGCGGAGAAATTCGGTACGGGAAAGTGATTTAACAGGTAAAACGAAACCAGTTTGCCTAATTGACAGTATGGTTCGGATGCTTCCCGAAGCAGAATTGAGGTTGGAACCCCGTATTTCAGCGGGAAGGTTACTGCTCTATGCATGACGACCCCTGTACGACCTCGTCATCAGAAACATCGACGGAGCGCGAGGGCCAAACGAGCCAGAACGTTTGGAGGAAGACCCGAAGATGGAGCCCCCGCCGACACAGGGACTGCGAGATACAGCGGAGAAAAATACCGCGAAGGATTTCACTCGAGCCCAAGGGGAAGCCCTGGTGTAAGAGACAGTGAATCAGGAGATGATTGTGTTAAACGAGAGAACGCGCTGGGCAGCTGGACTTACGTCGGCATGACCTCAACCGACCGACAGTGTAAAGGTGACGAAGTCTGCCAGCCAGGCCCAATGTCGTGACACGAACAAGCTGGTGAATAACCAGACAAGATCGGTTGAACGTTATGACCCGTTAACGGTGTCGAAAGTGACAACGATGGCTGAGACGCCGCCTCAGATAGCGTCGTTGGAAAGCGCTCATCGGAACGGAAACAAGAACAATAAGAAGAGGTCGAGAGAGCAGTGCAAGAAAGGGTGCAAGCGCAGCTTGAAGTACACGGGACAGGTGCTGAGGTTGAATCGGATTGTGTTTGACAATGTTGAGCCTAAGTGTGTTGTTGTTATCCTGTGTCACAATTGTATGTCCAGCGAGTCAAACTGTTTGTTGCGGTGTGTGATGTATAGACATGTACAATTGTTATAATGACAGACCTTTGTACATTTGTTTTGCTTGAAGTATGTGATGGAGCGCTGTATTCACGTACCTGTGGTTATATATTATGTGTGGTGAGATTGAATGGCAATGTACAATTGTATTGAGTGATCTATGGTAAATGTGACGTGTCATGAGCGACGGACTATGTTACACTCTAGAAGAGTGTGGGGACTGTTCGCACTCGTTTGGGTGGTTTTGAATATGAGATAATATCATTAAAGTGGGTGGGGGCAGTGTCACAAACGAGCGCTCAAAAAGGGCGCGACACAAAATTCTCGCGACCAAGCGTCGGAGACACGCCGCGAGGTCAACGATAAAGTAGAAAACAAGCATCCAAAGACTCCCCGGGCGCATTGTATCTCTCCCCTCGGAAGCGTAGGTTCGCCGACTAACCTCCCCACATCAGCGGCCGAGCAAGCCCTGGAAGGTTCTCGAGGGAAAGGGGCGTGGTGATGCAGAGTGGCGTCATGTGTTGCGGATGGCCCTCGAAACATCTCGCTCTTTCCCCAGCCTCGGCGGCGCATCGCGCCGACGGAAACGATGAGAATTTTCTGGAATCTAGCGCGAAGATTATTTAACTAAGCAGTAGAGATGAGAGATCAGGACAAGAACGAATTCCACGCCAGTGTGCGTAGGATGTTTCCGCCGTGTCTGTCGGCGAAGCCTCTTGTCTCAGTGACGGAGGAGAAGAAGAAAATTCGCGCCGTGTGTGTAGGCAGAAGATGAAAGTTTGCGCAAGTGTGCGTAGGGTCTTTCCGCCCTGCGGGCGAAGCCTTTTGTCCTCAGTGACAAAGGAGGAGAAGAAGAGGATTTCCACCTGAGGGGTGAAGACTCGTGCTACAGGCAAGAGTGTGACTACGGCAGAGAACGAAGACGCGGCCTGCAATCGCAACGCGTGGGAAGCCGACGTGTTACCGGTGAAGTTTGGTGCTTGGAGAGCGGCCCTTTGAAGACGCGAGGTTTCCTGGAAGAGAAACTTCGGGGGCAGCGGAATGACAACAACGCTGGACCTTGAGTGAGTGATTCTCGGAAGAGTATCAATCTGACTTTGTTCCAAGATCTTTGGACTGAATAAGTTTTCAAATTTTTTAGTCTTTATATGTCTTGGTTGTTCGATACATGCGACTGCATTGTAGTGCATATTGTTGTTTGTGTCCGTTGTTTCGAGTGTGGCTACTGTACTGTGTAGTACGTTGTTTGATGGTGACATATCATATTCAACTATTGTCGCGTGGGCATATTTTTGTATAGATTTGATCTGCCATAATTGAGATTGATTGATCGATTTGTGGGGTTTGACGTCCCAAAACCACCATATGATTATGAGAGACGCCATAGTGGAGGAATCCAGGAATTTCGACCACCTGGGTTTCTTTAACCTGCACCCAAATTTGAGTACACAGGCCTACAACATTTCCGCCTCCATCGGAAATGCAGCCGCCACATCCGTGATTCGATACCGCGACCTGCGGATCAGCAGCCGAGTACCTTAGCCACTAGACCACATTGGCGAGGCCGCCATAAATGAGAATGTAATTTTGTTTTGTTTATCAACTCTCGGCTCTGACTTGTTCTTTGGGCCACAGCCGGCATCCACTGGCGCACCAAATAGGACCACTTTTTAAATTGTCCATGGTTCCGTGGCGCAGTTTGGGGGGCCGATATTTCAGTCCTCGGAATTAGCGTGGCAGTAGCCTCCGTAATTCACGGGACTTGTGACAGCGTCTTGGCAGAGGCGAGACGTCATCAAGTATTTATAGCCCAAGGCTTTCGTGACATAGGGCCGAATGGAAAGGGTGCTGGTTAGAGTGACGTGAAGTCCTTCAGCAGTTGATCCACTCAAGAACTCACCCTCCTTCGGTACAACTTCTTCCCAAGTTGCTATGAACCCTTTGATAACATGCTTGTAGCTACGGACGATGAATATTTTGTCGAAATCAGTTTCGCACACAAATCAGTTCTTTTCCAGTGGTTTGTCAGCGTGAGGAATCGTACGTTTCCAGGCCTTGCGCTGTTCATCGTCGGCGGGAGCAGAAAAGAGAGATGCCTTCTACCCTTGTTTGCGGGCCGAAGCATATCCTGCATTTCATTTAGTTGCAAAGCAGGGTCTTTGCTGTTACTCATCACTGTTGCATAGTCAAATTGGCACATATTGATCCCGAACAAGTCCAAATAGGCAAAGCGCAGACGTTGCGGCTTGCGAGCACACGAGGCAAGCGACTAAAAGTGCCGCGCTATCGGCTAGCAAGCGCTCTCTACTGATCATGGAGGCGACTTGCGCGCCGCTCCACGCCCGACTGAAATACCAGCACGCCTCCTTTCAAGGCGTGGCCGAGATGATGCTGACACCTATCCTTCTAACCACCATAATAGCGTTTGCCTTTTGGCGCCCTCTTGGCGGGTTTCTCGATCACCCCGGCTAGGGTTGCCCCGGCAACGGCCGTGTAGATAGGGGAAGAGTTGCATCGATGGCTGCGGCGCCGCCGCCACTGCCTCCTTCTTCTCTGTCGGTCTCATCCGTCTTTCAAAGAGTGCTGCGAACTCTAGGAAAATTTCCTTAGGTCTAGATAATTTTGTTGTATTTAGGGAAAAAGGGAAATTCGTGAACATCTAGGGAAATTTTTTGCTTCCACGTGAAGCAAGCTGATCGACCAAGGCATGGAGTTTGGACCAAGACATGGTATACAATAATACTTCTATGTCGCTCTATGGCTGGAGGGACGTCCCGCCCACTACCTCTTTTTGTTCCTTCTTCTCACCTTTTCTCTTTTAGACCTCTCTATACTCTCCAAAAGCGCTTGCCATGTCCAGTAGTGGTGTCGAGAGACACAAGGGGGATGGGGCCAGCCGCCTTCCCCAACGCTGTGTCAGCGCTCTCCTCTCCCCCACTTCATTGCGGTTCATTCTGTGAAGTCCATGTTCGACGTCAATTGCCTGAATCCCGGTTCGAATCAAAGGAAAAGTGCTTTCTTTCGAGTTCACCAAGTATATCCTTTCCTTTACACCAACCTTCTATTTTCTCGCCTTCGACCCACCACCCCACCGTGGTGGTCTAATGGCTAAGGTACACGGCTGCTGACCTGCAGGTTGCGGGATCAGATCCCGGCTGCGGCTGCTGCATTTCTGATGGAGGCGGAAATATCGTAGGCCTGTGTGTTCACATTGGGTGCACGTTAAGAACCCAGGTGGTCGAAATTCCCAGAGCCTTCCACGACGGCATCTCTCATGATCATACTGTTCTTTCGGGACGTTAAACCCCCCAAATAACTCTTCTTTCACGCGCAGCCTTATTTCTTTGGTTTGTTGTTGTTTTCTAACGGTTTCTCTTTTTGCGAAACGCTGTCACGTTTATAGTGAGCTGGATAATGGAGCCATGTGATTCCGCTATGGTAACCAAGGTTTCTGTGAAATGCGCAGCCAGAACAGTAGGCTGCATGTATGCGGTTATTTTCAAAGCTTAAAAAAACACTTTGAAAAAAAATTTGCCTGGTGGAAGAATGCAAGGACATATTTGGAACAAATATATGGTAGTCAACATTTCTAATGAACATATCTTTTCGTTACCCATCAGCAGGTTGCGAGGGATGAATTGCCACACATTATAATATGCTTTCATGGTTAAACAATTTTTCGTCACAATACCTTGCATCAGGTATCATGACACAGATTGAGAGTGATGTTTCTCAAAAGTTTGTTTACAATTTAAGTAAGCGTGCATGTATCGTGTTTATATGAACACCACCAAGCATTTCCTGGGGGAGAGCTGCAAAGTACAGAATTGATGGTCAATTTTTTAAAATCTTGCTTGCCAGAATATTTCACGTACTGCGCTTTAACGCGCGTTCTGGTAATATTAATATAATAATAATAATAATAATAATAATAATAATAATAATAATAATAATAATAATAATAATAATAATAATAATAATAATAATAATAATAATAATAATAATAATATAATAATAATAATAATAACAATAATAATATATTAAACATTATTATTATTATTATTATTATTATTATTATTATTATTATTATTATATTATTATTATTATTATTATATTATTATTAGTATTATTATTATTTGTAACTTGCATGCTATTGCAAGTGCAGTGTATTGTAGTGTGAGATTTCCGTGTCTTGCATTGAACAGCGAGCAGTGTTCCTATGTATTATTTTGATAATTTATTGCTTCTTCAACTTTTATGCAGTGCCTTTTTCTTGGTGACTTGTACAAAATAATATGCTACAACATGTCCGTCCCCCTAGACGTGATGACCACTTACCTTTGTGATTTCATGGGATAACATGTTGTTTTAAGCTTTTAAATTCGTACTGCGACACTTTTCACATTCAGCATGGTGATTTTATGAATATTTTCAAACAAATGCACGAAAATTTCATAAAAGTGAACTTAGAAATCGTTTTCCACAGCACAAACGCATATTAGCTTTCAAAAACTGCTCCACATGATTGTCTAGGGAAATCTAGAGAATTTTTTCACTCCAGAGAGGAAAAACGTGCCTCCCCAGGTTGGCAGCACTGCTTTCAAATACGTTGCGTTGGTCTGGGGTCTTGGTCACTGTGTGAGTTCCAGCGAACAGGCGCATCTTCAATGGTGATCATGCATGACTTCCTGTTCGAAGTGACGCTCGGATCGAAAAATATTCATGGAGCGGCGGTCAAGAACAACGTGGGCCTGTTAACGGTGAGGGTACTGTTTTCGTAGGAAGCAATCACACAGCGCTAGCTGGGCGCCTGCAGAAGCTTTGCTGATGTAGGCTTCCAGCCATTTACAACAGCATGCGTTAGCGTACATCTTGCAGATTCCTGTTGCAGATTCCCAATTAAACGTGATGCTTAACGAGTTCACACTGCTATGCTCCTTGTTTAAGTGCCTGCATCACTCATACAAGGAGTGATAATCACTTATCAAGGTCGCGATTAGTTGCTGATCGCTCATTGTCTCTGCACTGCTGAAAGTGCTTGATATCGTTTCAAGATGCGCTTTAGGCTACATCGTAATAATAATTCCATCAATACTCCAATGTCCAACGTGCTTCTGCAGGTTTAAGCATAAAAAAAGAAAAAAAATTATGTTCAGAGGCGCACTTTACGAAATGGATTTTTTTGCTTAAACACGGTATAGTTCGAGGTGCTCATATACCACGATGCTCCCAGCACGTGCGTGTCGGTCTTTTAGGAGACGTGTCACCAGCAACAGGTAATGATCTAGTAGACTTCCAAAGACGCGTTGTTGCGGCCATCGCCGTGCGTTGTTTTTTCTCGTTCCTGTTTGCTGTTTCCGTGCTTTGCCTACATATGCGATAACGTTCGCCGTTATAACAGAATCGAGAGAGTATACGTGCTGTGGGAGCTATGTGTGGTAGCTCTAGCATAAAACATTGCTTATGCAACGTAGACGGCGTCCGCGCGCGTTGGCGTTGTTCGAGCGCTCGTACTTGCATAGTTGTGTTTAACTGAGTATTTCGGCACGGGTAACTTTTGTAAATCCCGGGGTCAATAACTGCTAATAGCGTGCGCCTGATTGCTATCAGAGGATGGGCTGGGTTGTCAAAATATGCCAGGCGCTTTTTCTGATGCAAGCATTGAAGACATTTATTAAAAACAAATGCTTTCATACGTGCTAGGTGGTGCCTTTTGCAGGCCAGTAACATTGAAAAAAACTGGACGAGCTATCACATGTTTTAATAAATTACAAAAATAAGATGATTGAATTATGGACGACAAATACTGTGCTAAAGTAGGTGCACGAAATACACGTTCGTAGCCCTACGTCTAGAGAGCAGGCAAAAAGGAAGCACAGCGTCAAATTTGAATGAGATGCCTCGGGCGGAGCTTCTTGTGAGGGCAGAAAGAATGAAGAAATTGTTCGTTTTTGATTCCCTTATAGAGGCAGTCAGAATTATACTGATTGCTGAATTGTCTTAATTTTTCGAATTGTTAGAGGCGTGACTAAAGTCAGTAAATCTCTAAATTTTTGGCAGAACTCTTCGCTGGTGGCACGCCAAAGATCATTTGTCAAATTGTCAAATCATATTTGCTCTTTTTAGAGGAGGAGAGGGTGCCACTGACGCCCTGCGTAGTCTACCCTGGCCCCAGCCTAGAGCAAGACTAGTTCTTGAACCTCCTCGTGGATGACCGAAAAATCTTCCGCTTGAGTAATGACGAAGAGGAAGTGACAGCACTGATGAGTTATTTTTTCATTTTCAACATTGTCTACAACCACAAGGCCTTTAAGAACCACTGTGAGAGAGAGGATTTTTCTCGGCGTGAGTTCGGAGTTTATCAACGAAGTTGTTCAGGCAATACGACGCTGAAAATTTTGGCGTCACAATGCCTGAACAACTTTCTCTAGTGAGGTTGCAGAAGAATAAATATTGCTATTTGTGTAAGTTATTTTGCTGAATTATACATGCGCTATTCCATGCCAAACGTTCCAGTTCTTTTAGCAAGCATCAAAATATATCTGAAAAAAAATGTGCTGACTACTGCGTTAAAAACGGTGAAATGCTAGAATACTTCAGCGAGAAAAAAACGTTTTGTTCATGTGGCTGCCTTCTGAACTTTCTAGCCTAATGCCCTTCTTGGAAAATTTTATTTTTAAGGTACTGCTCAGTTTTCTTCACCAAATTTGTTGTACATGTTCAGTAAATATGCTTATGTAAGGTAGTTGAAGCTCAGAAATATTAGTGCAATATTTTGGCCACACTTGCTTCCAAGGATTAAGTCAAAATGTGTTAAGTTTGCCATTTTATACCAATATTGCACTTTAGATGAATATCTGAGCAGTGAATACTTACTCCACAAAAAGTATATTTAAGAAAAAATATTTTGAGACCTCTCAAGCTGCTAAAATCTACGAGAAAATATCTCGAATTTCACAAAATTGTGATTTTGGTCCCTATTGAGATGCAATTGCACATAGTGGTGATACAATGAAAACTGATCTTAATACCTAAATTGAAAGAAAATAATTTGTTTTGATATTGAAAATGTTAATACAAAAAGTAGAGAAAAACGATGGCTGACTGTCAACTGAATTTATTGTAGGTGCTACGACCGCTTTTATACCGAGCACAAGAACAGGGCTCATGTGCAACGACACATGTGCGACCATGACAAAGTAATCTTAACTGACAAAAGAATACTCTCATTCGGAAAAGGTAAGTGAACGTGTACAGATGCATTGATTCTTGGCCTTCCTGATAAAAATTTCTAAAATCTCTTTCGTTTTTCGTTCTTGCATTTTTTTCAAAAATCGTGTTTTATGACACATAGGACTCTACTTACATTTTTTAAAGTGTACGGCCATGAGACTACCATAGCCCTTCTTAATATTTAAAGCATGCTGTGCGGCTCAATCATTGAAGCATTGCCCAGTTTTTCCTATGTTTACTTTTCCGTATGTTAGTGGTATGTCATACACAACATTAGATTGGAACTCAGTAAACGTATTCTAGTGACGAATGTTGCAAGATTTACTATTGCTGTTGCTTAAGTACACACACTTCTGAAAGCTTGCAAGAGACCGCAAAATAACAATATCATAACTGCTGCCTCTTTTCCTAAAATTGTGAGACAACTTAAGGACGTACCGTGTAACATGCAAAGGTCTTTGGTCATTCTGTTTTATAATCTCCTTAATGCTGCACCCGTGCGTCCCTCGTCGTAGCACGCACCATGTCTTACGCTTTGACCTGCAAGGTGGTGCCGGCTGGAGAGTTCTCCTGTGCGTTGTTTAACAATGAAAAATTCGCAGCGTGCGCGTTAACTAAAAGCCGAATTCTCCTGTCTCTCATTGCCCATTACCAGCCATTGGCGTGTACCTTGAG
The DNA here is from genome assembly GCF_013339725.1 of Rhipicephalus microplus. Classification (NCBI taxonomy): domain Eukaryota; kingdom Metazoa; phylum Arthropoda; class Arachnida; order Ixodida; family Ixodidae; genus Rhipicephalus; species Rhipicephalus microplus. Next base: position 29,859 of record NW_023608883.1, on the reverse strand, counting down.
CATTATCTGACAAGAAAGGGCTGCTACGTTATACTCGCTGGGCGTAACCTCCTTGGTTTTAGAAAGGTTTAGCGAGCGTTGGGCCGCAGTGCCATGAATACAGTGAACTAGTATATACCATGAACTCGAGGTGGTTCAAGGTGGGAAGTAGACACGAAGCGCAAGCCGTAAGAAAGTGCGCGTGTGCCACCTCTGGTTTAGTCCTTGGATTGTCCGCTGGATGGCGGTACTTTTATATGCGGAATATATGATGAAAAGATGCGAGATTGTGGTACTTGGAGTGGTCACTAGATGGACGAACGGGCACACAAACAGGTGCATGAACGGACGCACGGATGGCTGCACGGATCTATGGACGCATGAACGGACGCAGGGCCGGTTGCATGGTAGAACGCAGGGACGGACTTACGAATAGACGCACGCACGGACGGTCACACAGATTGACGCATGGACCAATGGAAGCAAGAACGAATGGACGGACGGATGATTTGCCCCACCCTCTATCATTCACTCCGGGGATATGCTGCCATTTATGTGGGTCACGTGACCAGATCCGAATGTCTACGTCACGGTCAAGGCTTGGGATTACCGAAATGCTCAGAGAGGAGAAGGTGTTGTTCCTCAACAATTGTGACGTGCCTGCGGCTCGTCGCCTGGTAGTGTTCATAGTGACGGCGTTCTGGGCACTATGCACACGTTTACTTGAAATGTTAAAAATTTATGGCAGAAAGTTGCACCTATCGTTCTCCTCGTTATGGGTCCGTGCGTCGAGCTCAGTATCAATTCAGCCATTTTATATTATATCTGGCTGCTCTATGATATCAAAACAGCCGGGGGTCTATCATATCGTGTCGATTGGGGCCATGTTGTCGTTTCTTTTTTTGGAGTTAGTTTAAATTACCATGCCTCGCTGAATACAAGTGGACGAAAAAGCACCAGTTCCGTCGGTGCGATACTATAAAACACAATTTACAACGTAGTGGTTCGGATTCCACCGACTGAACTGGTTCTTTCTTGGTTCACTTTCACACATTCCAATTTGTGTTGTAATTACAGCCCATTAAGACAATGGCAAAAAATATTGTACCCAGGTATTTTTCTTTTGGTCCTGTTTTCTTTAACGTTACAATCTGCAGGAGGGTTGCACAAACGAGTGTGCTCATGCTGTTGGAGTGTTTGCTGGTGCTAAAAGCTTAGGAGTGCTATGAATGTTCTGCCTTTTGATAGAGGGCATTTAAAATTAGTAAAAAGAGGAATTGCCACCAAATGTATTCATAACACTCTTGAGAAGTAATGTTAGCACAAGGGTGAGGTCAGCCTTAAAAACCATATTAAAAGACTAAAAGATGCTGGATATCCCAACATCATCATCACGCCCATTTGCGAAACCCTCCTGCAGAAAGTAAAGTTAAAAAAAACAGGACCAACACAAAAACAGAATGAACAAAAACTTTCGCATGTTATACTACATGAAGTGTCTCACAATTAAAAAAAAATAGCCAGCGTATAAGATATAACTTGTTGTTTTCCGCTCCTTGCAAGCTTTCAAAAGTGTGTGTACTAAATAAGAACAAGCATAGTCAATCTTGCAGCATTCGTCACAAGAATGGGTTTACTTAATGCCAGTCGAAAGTTTTTAGAAGCATTTTTTACCAGGGAGGCCAAAGATCAGTGCATCAGTACACCTTCGCTTATCATTTCCGTGAGTAGGTATTCTTTTCTCAGTATAAATTATTTTATTGTGGTCACACACGTGTCGTCGCGCATGAGCATGTTCTTACACTCCGTATAAAAGTGGTCAGAGCAACCTCCAATAAAATTTCGTTGAGTTCCGGCGCTCTTTCTTGTCCTTTTTTTCTCTTCCTGAAGTTGACGTGCTGTGACTAAAACACAATCACGATGAACCTACTCACTCAAATTAAACTCCTAATACTTAACATGTAGACCGAGTTTCGTATAGAAAGAAGGAGTGGTGCTTTAAAAATTAAATTTTACACATACAACACCAAGACAGCAATTCAGGAAGTTTGAAGGGCAGCCACGTGACCTAATAGTTTTCTCCTAAATATTCTAGAAGTTCACTATTTTGAATGTAGCGCGAGTTTTTCGAATACATTTGAGATGGTCGCCAAAATGGCTGTGATATTTCGAATGAAATGACCCAGCTTTGTCGTTAGCCATAATTATGCATCACCTCTTTTGTTTTTTGTGTGTCCTGGCTCAGTTTTTTGTTCGTTTTTAGCTTATTATGTTTCTAATCATTGTATTGGTTTTTTATTGGTTTTTAAGTATTCGCTGAAGTAATAATTGCGAAAACCCGTATATGTTTGCGTGTACATCATTTCTCGTAACCAATTGTTATACATCCAGGAATACAAAGCTAAAACCACTGTGATTGTATATACTTGAAAACATTATCTGTATATATTTTCGTGTACGTCACTTCTTGGGAACGTTTGTGTACATGAAGGCGTATATAGTGAAACCACGATGATAGTATACATTTGAAAGAATTATAAGTATATTGTCATGGGAGCCATCGTGTTGGGATTCGTCATTAGTCCCGCGAAGAGCTCTTGTTAGACCCCTCGCATAAGGAAACGAACTTTCTTCTCATCAGGCATGTCTGGGTCAGCGTGACGAAATAGGCGGGTCATCTCCTCTGTAAAAATTCCAACCTTTTCATTTGGTAGCTGAACCCGGGTCTCTAGTAGAGCAGCGGCCCTCTCTTTGCGAGCGACGCTCGCGAACGTTTGCAGAAATGCGCCGCAGAAGACATTCCACGTTTGGAGCGTTGACTCCCGATTCTCTAGCCAGGTTCTTACGGTGTCTTCCAAAGAGAAGTACACACGACGGAGCTTTTCTTCGTTGTCCCAGTGGTTGAGGGCGGCCATACGGTGGTATGTTTCTAGCCAGGTTTCCGGGTCTTCAAACGATGACCCATGCAACGTTGGTGGTTCCCTGGGTTGATGAATGACGATCCCGGGCTGGGACGCTCCGGTTGTCATAGTCGCTGCAGTAGAGGTCATGGCCTTGACTTTCCACGCCTTGTCTTGTAGAAGCCCGTACTCCGGTAGGAGCCCTTGCTGTCGGCGGCTTGTTTGCTGCTCTTGGTTGGCGTCGGTGTCTTCTCCGCGACGTGGGCTGGGTTCACGGCTTGACGGGGGCGTCCGGTACATGAACGAAGCAGCACCTCCACCAGATGTCACGGGGTCGTGACGTGGCCGAAGACAGGAGACTTCGTGTTGGGATTTAACTGTTTATTTGGGCGAACCTGTGCCCAGTAACGGAAAGTCAGATTACAGCAGCAGTCTTGCACAGATAGCAGTCTCGGACTGATAGCGGCGAACAGAGCATCGGCCTTCGTTCAACAACTGACAAGCGGCGAAGCGCGTCGGCATTTATACTCTTGCCATCGAATGTTCTAGCGTTATTGCTGGCGGTGGCGTAGGTTCCAGAACAATCTGTACCGTTCGCACAGTGGGCGTGATCTTATCGAAATGATCTACTACAGTCCAGAACCTTCTCGAAAACTGCAGGCGCGGTTTGCGCTGAGAATTGTGTGGTGTTTTGGGACGATAACGAAAACTTGGGAAATGGAACGTGGCAATATGTTTGCTTCTATTTAATTTCTATAAACCGATTGTGTACAAGAAGGAGTATTAAACTGAAACCACTTGGATTGTAGATACTTGAAGAATTATAAGTATATATTTGCGAGTATTTATTTTGTAGTCCTTGTGTACTTGAAGCAGAATACTAAACTGAAACCACTGTAATTTTATGTTTCAAATATTTGTCAATAAAGTGAAACTAAAAAAATATAGTAGACAATTGAGGTGTTGCGTCTGTCGTGTACGTCTACGTGAACATGTTACACTTCTGGTGACAAAGCTTTGTGGCAGAAAAAGTTCACAGGAAAGGCACCAACTACTAAGTAGGTTTTATTTGCCAATTAAATGAATGGAATAGCAAGGGCAGCAAGGCTTAGCTTTCTGTAATGCGCATTATGCATAAAGCAGAAGTTCATACATGATTGCACGTGTTTATATTTTTTCCCCACACGCAATGAATGGAGCTCGATAGATGGCGCACCATTCCCAATCAGGACCACCTTTAGTGTGTAATCAGTGCATGGTGATATCAATTAATGCAGTCTAAAAGAATATTGGCACCCCTGCCATGGGCACTCGACACACTTGTGCACCCTTCTCGCACCCTCCTCAGTGGGTGTTAAAAAGTGAAGGACATTGAAGACACCCTTCTTTAAAGCTCTTTTTGTAACACCCTACAGTTTTTTACATGTACACCCAACCTTTAAGGGTACATGGAAAAGCACCCTTGTTGGAAGGTGCTGAATTAACACCCTTAGGGTGTCGTTCATTGAACAAGCCCATTTACACCTATCTAGGTGTTAGAATTTTTACTGTGTGCTCATCGATTTGCGTTCTACACCTTATCATCTCCGAGACAGGCGTGTGTCTTTCTCCGCGGGTGCGCACATTTTCGAAGATAACTGCCACATGGCGCTCATAACTAACGTGCCTCGATGCGCTCGTTCGCCTCCGCTACGAGCTCGAGGCACTCTACACACAGTAAAAATTTTCGCACCCAAAACAAAAATGAAAAATTTCGCTGTTCTTCCTACCCTCAGGAAGCTCCATGTCAAACTATTCAACATTTGACGCTGTGCTTGATATTGCCTGCTTTCTAAATCCCCAGCTGCAAACGTGTAATTTATGACAGCAATGCTCATCCAGATTTCAATCACCTTAATTCATTTTCATTTAATAGAGATGTGATAGCTCGTTCAATATTCAGATGGTTTTGTTCACTTACGTCTGGTTCGAAGTACGTGACCTTCCTGTTCCAGTCGCGTTGCAGCCATAATTTATTGAAAAGTGTCATCTTGACCCACCATTTGCGTGCCAGAGAAAGAAGCATACCAATTCTGAGCTTGATTCTTTCTTTTGCATAAATTCCAGTCAATCTTTTAAAGTCTGAAGCGAACAGTAAAAAACCAATGCAATAGTACTAGAGCAGTTTTTCAGCAAGCACATACATTGAACTGCACTTTCACTCCACAATGACACAATGCAGTAGTGTGACACGCCCCACAGTTGTGGTCACATTTTGATTTTTTTGCCTTCACCTTTTTGATGAAATAAGTAACAGCACTAACAATAATCAGAGAGCGAAGTGTCGACTAAATGTAACTCAGAAGACTGGTACAATGATTATTTTCGGAACAGACACCCTAAGGAAATCAACTGAACTGACAACGCGCTGGAGGAAACGTTTCGCAAATAGCAACGATGTTGATGTAACAAGTCGCCGGCTTGACATTACAAGGAAGCCACTAATTGATTCGGATGGAGGAATACATATAATTTTCAGTTTAGGCACGACATGGTGCAAACGACGTTTTGGTGTGAATGCAATTGACGGTGTTCTTCAATTTCTCACCTTTTTTTTGTAAGTCCAGTATCCTTTACAAACTGGATATGCACTACTAGATAGCTAAATTTGTTTCTTGGGCAAGTGTTATGCTTCGAATATTGCCTTGCCCTGCCTATTATTTCACTGTTTTTATGCGACGCATATACAGACAACATTACGTGAATAAAACAGGAAAGATAGCATTTTTGAAAAACATTTTTGAAGCATGAGTATATAAATAGTCCTATGTATTAGTAAACCCCAAAAGTGTTACCCGTTGTTCTTGCTTGATGTAAAACGTCCTTACTTGATAACGAAATGCAAGGGAGTTTAATAGGGACGCCAGGTAGCAGGCCGACAGCCGTTACGGGCACAACTACTCAAGCAGTCCAGCGCCTACAGATCGTGCACACGCTCACATTTCGCACTCCGAGATGGTCCCCCTCGTCATTGCCCTGCGAACTCCCTACTACAATACCCCGGCGATGAAGACGAGCCATCCCTGGCGACTCAAGGTGACGAGAGAACATGAGTGTCATAGCAGAGCTTGAGGCGACTGACGTAAACCGTCTCACGACCAAGGCGGCGCTTGTCCGTGAAGACTTGAGTGGTACAAGCACATAGGTGACAAAAAAAGTATGACGCTGTGACGCGGCAAGGGCCAGTATACTTCGGTGCAAACTTTGGAGTCAGTCCAGGAGAGTGGAAAGGCAGTCGGAGCCACACGAGAGAACCGACGCGGAAAGTGTCCTTGAACAGATCAAGGTCGTGGCGATTTTTTGGGGGGGCTTGATTACCGGCTGTGAAGGACCGTGCAAGCTGACGACACTCTTCGGCATATTCGGCGTTTTCAGAAACTGGGCTGACTCGGAGGCATCAGGATTATATGGTGGAATCGGTCAGGTTAGCTGCACGGGTCACGACCATACGAAAGAAAACATAGAGAAAAGGCTTTGTTGATTGAATCGTCGTATTGTAAGCGTACGTACGAAAAGAAGAACGACGCCCCCGCTGGAGTAATTGGAATCAACATACATAGCGAGCATGTCTCCCAGGGTTCTATTTAAGCATTCCGTTAGGCCGTTCGTCTCAGGATTGTAGGCTGTTGTTGTTCGGTGTACCGTACGGCATGAATATAGGAGCTGGTGCAGAACTTCGGACAAAAATACACAATCTCTGTCACTCAGGAGCTCTCGTGGTGCACCATGACGAAGAACGAACCAATGCAAGATGAAGTTTGCAATGTCACGAGCACCAGCTGAAGGTAGCGCTGTTGTTCCAGTGTACCTTGTCAGATGGTCGGCAGCCACAATCACCCGTCGATTACCACCAACAGAGCAAAATAGCGGGTGGTATAGGTCAATTCAAACACGGTCAAATGAGCGTGCAGGAGATGGCGAGGGCTGTGGTGACCGTGTGAATGAGGAAATGTCTTGCGCTGCTGGACACAGGGAACATGACCGAATGTGTTTGCGTACAAACGTGTACATACCCCGCAAGTAGTAACGTTGGCGGATCCGCTCATACGTCTTTAGCGCACCAGCGTGTGCGTGCTTTGGTTCAGCATGAAAATATTCACAGATATCAGACCGATATGACTGGGTGTGACTAGAAGCCATTTAGGACCCGCCACTTGATAGTTGCGAATAACAGGCCATTCATTATGGCGAAGTGCTTTGCTTGGCGGCGACGATGCGCGCGGTTAACCGGAAGTTGTGTTAGAAAGCATATTCAAAAGTGAGACAATCCAAGGGCCCTTCCGCTGTTCGAATGGCATATCTGTGACGCTGATGGCAGAAAGGGGAAGGTCAAGAGCTGATATTTCCGTATCATCAGATTTCACGGGTGATCGTGAAAGTGCATCTGCGTCATAATGCCTTCGCCCCGATCAGTAGACGGACGACGCGTACGTCGGATTCCTGGAGGCGTAGTGCCTAACGTCTGAGGCGACCAGAAGGATCTTCCAGAGGATGCCAACCAAACAGAGTGCGTGATGGTCAGTTACACATCAAAAGTTTGGCCGTACAAATAGGGGCGAAACTTGTTTAACGCCACACAATCACGAGGCACTCTTTTTCCGTAACAAAATAGTTCGCTTCTGCCATAGTGAGGGCGCGGCTGGCATAGGCTACCACATGCTCCATAAAACTGGTTTGCGTTGCGCGAGTACTGCACCAAGGCCGACGCCACTTGCATCCGTGCGTACTTCGGTCGGCGCAGTAGGGTCGTAAAGGCGCCTTACAGGTGGGAGGTAAGGAGTTGGCGCAGTGTTGCGAAGGATTCGTCACAGGCTGCTGTCCAATTCGAAAGATCTGCAGGGCCAGCGAGGAGTTTGGTGAGCGGAGTGATGATGGCAACAAAGTTCCGGACTAACCAACGAAAATAGGTGCACAGGCCCACAAAGCTCCGTAGTTCTTTAGCTCTAGTCGGCTTACGAAATCGGCAGCAGCACGAAGCTTGTCAGGGTCGGGAAGCATGCCGGCTTTCGAGGTGACATGACCAAGGATGGTGAGTTGTTTAGCCCCAAAATGACATTTCTTCAGGTTAAGCTGAAGCTGGCGTTTGTAAGGCACTGTAGATTTTATACAGACGAGTGAGATGCGAAGTGAAATCGGTTAAAAGACCACAACGTCATCAAGATTGAACAGCATTTCACACGGTCTGAAATGGAACATATGATTGTTCTATCTTGATGACGTTGTGGTCTTTTAACCGATTTCACTTCGCATCACAATCATATGTTCCATTTCAGACCGTTGAAATGCGTTCACCATTCGCTCGAATGTGGCGGGCGCATTGCAGAGTCCGAATGGCATTACGGTAAATTCATAAAGGCCATCCAGTGGACGAAGGCCGTTTTTGGACGATGAGACTCGCCGTTGGAACTGCCAATAACCCGAGCGAAGGTCAAGCAAGGAAAAGAATTCTGCCTTGGAGACAATCGAGAGCGTTGTCTATGCAGGCAACAGGGTAAACATCTTTCCTCGTAATGTTCTTTCGGCGCCTGTAGTCTACGCAAAATGGATCAAACTATCCTTTTTTGACGAGTAAAACTGGGGAAGATCAAGGACTACAAAAGGTTTGATGACTCTACGCTGTATCATGTCGTTACTTGTTCTGCAATTACGCGACGCTCTTCCGGGGACACACAATAGGGACGCTGGCGCAAAGGAGTACTCTTCCCTGTGTCAATTGTGTGCACAACGGTGTTCGTTCTTCCTACCATCGATTGGGGAAAGTCAAACGATTGCCTAAATTTGTGCAACAGGTCAAGAAGCTGCTCTCGTGGAGCCGGGGCGAGATGGTTGTCAATAAAATGGTGGAAATGGATCGGAAAACATGCTGTTCGAGGCAAGGTGAGGAACCAAAGCGTTCAGCTCCATGATCGACTTGGTGTGAAAAAATTCGGCAGGCTCGATAGTACCGTCATCGATAGCTGAACTTGGCCGAGCGTCTCGCTGTGGCGCAAACTGAGGGGGCACGACTTGGGATTGGAAATAAATATTCCGGTAGTACCTAGACAAAGCGCAATAATGGCGTATGGGAGTGATGTGTAGTGGTGGCTACCGAAGATGTCCGATAGCGTGAGTAGGACGGTAACATCAGAAAGTGAAGCACAGCAGGCAGGACAAACTGGCGCTGAAGGAGAAATGTATATGTCCGTTGCGACGACAAGGTTAGCCACACTAGTTACGGCCTCATCAATAGAAGGCGCATCACGAAACGGTAACAGCTCCACTTCAGCCCGAGCGCAGTCCACGATGGCGTGATGACGTCATAAGAAATCCCATCCTAGGATGACATTCTGGGAACATGAAGCCAACACGTGAAATGCAATGGTGTACAACACGTCTCAAATTACCACTTTTGCTGTACATGCCGCCACGGGCTCAATTTGTTGGGCGTGGCAGGGCTAAGAGAAAACACGGGAGAAAGCATCGTCACTTTACGTAGAGAGTGCCAGAGTCTTTGACTAATCACAGCTATCGCGGCACCGGTATCAATGAGTGCAGGTGTTCGCACACCTTCAACGACTACATTAGTAAGATTGGCGATTGGCGGGAGACAGGTGAGGACCTAAACAATAAGACGGTGACGCAGCTCGTGCCTCTGGAGCTGTGGCAGTTAGTTTTCCGTCTCAATGGAGGTGGGTCGTCAACGCAAAGGTGATACAGAATGACGACTGTTGAAGGGGAAGGGAGCAAGCAGTAGAACGTCGAGAAGCGGAGGTTCAAGTGGTGGAAGTAGCTTGCGCATCGCGTTAGTGAACTTCAGGTGGCACGTCAGGCGCGTGGTATGGAGGCTGAACGAGTAGTCAGAGTATCTTGGTGTGTAACTGCGAAGCGCCGACGACATAGACGCGCAACATGACCTGGAATTCTACAAAAGTAACATATGTCCCGGTTGTCAGCAGTGCGCTAAGGATTTCCGACGGGCTGCTGTGTAGCAGGAAACAGCACGGTAGACAGTCGCACAGTCTGTGGCGTATACAATGGCAGATAAGGCGGAGGCATTACCGCGACAGCCGCATAAGTCAGTGGCGCGGCAACAGGTGTTCATGGAAAGGCAGACGTAGGTAATGGCAACGCCTCGGAGACCTGCTCCTGAATAGCCTATCTATCTATCTATCTATCTATCTATCTATCTATCTATATCTATCTCTATCTATCTATCTATCTATCTATCTATCTATCTATATATCTATCTATCTATCTATCTAGCTATCTATCTATCTATCTATCTATCTGTCTGTCTGTCTGTCTGTCTGTCTGTCTGTCTGTCTGTCTGTCTGTCTGCTGTCTGTCTGTCGTATGTCATGAATGTCATGATTTACATTTCATGGTCCTGAAGCCCTTGCGGTGATTTCGTTCACATGGGAAGTTGCAAAACTGGAACGGTATGACACGATGGGATGGCGAACACAAGCGACAGACCATAACATGAAAATCATGACATGCGTGTCATGTAACAACATCACTACATGCCACGCTCATGATGCGCTCGCGGCCGTTTCGCTAGTATCACATATACCAAATTTGGTATTACAGTACGTGAATGAATGAAGAAGGTATGTGACTGCTGCAAACATGATAATCACGAGATACGTATCATGTAACAACATGACTACATGTCACGCTCATGATGCGCTGGCGGCCGTTTCACTAGCTTCACTTATACAAAATTTGGTATTACGGAACGTGAATGAATGATGAAGGTATGACACTGATGCAAACATGAAAAACATGAGATGCGTGTCATGTAACAACATGACTACATACTACGCTCATGATGCGCTCGCGGCCGTTTTGGCAGTTTCACATATAACATATTGGGCATCAAGGGACGGGAAAGGACAGCGAAGGTATGCGACTGGTGCAACATTATCAATAATAATGAGATGGGTGTCATGCAAAACCTGACTACATGCCACGCTCATAATGTGCTCACGGCCGTTTCGGTAGCTTCACATACCAATTTCGGTACCACGGGACGGGAATAGATGACAAAGTATGCGACTGGTACGAAAAGACAATCACGAGATGTGGGTTATGTAACGTGACTACATGCCACGCTCATGATGGGCTCGCGGCCTCACAGGCACGCGTTGCGCTGCGTAATTTTGACGCATGTGCGTTTGAGCGTTTCTGGTGTCCCTCTGTCACGGAGAGGCAGATGATGAGAATCAATATTTATTAGGAGCGAAATTGTTGTAGTGCGCGCAGGCACAAGACGGGGCGGTTTCCTAGTTGCGGGACCTGTATGTATCCAGCAGGTCGTGGCCCCTGTCCGTCAGTGCACGCTGAGTCGTTAGGGCGGGGCTAGATAACAAGCTCTCCCACTACACAAGGGGTTGGCGATTCGAGGTGGTGGGGGTAAGGGACAGTGGGGGTTCTTAAGTTCTGTGCACTCTTCCAAGATGTGCGACAGGGTACCATTTTCTATTTTGCAAAACGGACAGAGCGTGTCGTGTTGCACAGGGTACAGGCGGTTCATCAGTACGGGATGCGTGAGTGATCCCGCTGGCGCTTGACGAAATATCGTCTGTTGTTTCCTGGTCATGTCGAAGTGCGGTTCTGGTATATGACCTTCCCTCTCGGTACTTCTGGGTAATGTCCCGAAAGCTGGTAACCGGGTGTGATAGCTCTTCCGCTCATACTGGGCCCGATTGGCATTTCTCGGGCATGATAGTCGGGAGTGGTGTTGCCTGCTACCTGTGAGTGAGCCGGAACCACACGAGCTCTACGGCTCTTCCCTGAGGCTTGTATTTTGATTGAATGGCTCGTGTCACAGATGAGATTACCTCCCGCGCAGAAGCTTCGATTGGCTGTCTTTGAGGCGGTGACCATCGTTTCCACGCTCGGATGTATGATTGCGAGGCCACGGCCACTTCCTCGGCAGTTGCAGGGTCTTTTGTCCTCATGGACACTGAAGATTAGCCTGTCAATAAACGTAACTACTACCGCAGCACGGTCACTGTGTTTTCGGAGTGAGACGTCCGCGTACATGACTCTGGGGTTCGCTTCCGGCTTCCGGGCCATGGCTTTGGCCCGCGCTGTGCGCCTGTCGTCGTCCTTGCCCGGCGTCATGTTCCAAGGAAAGGGTTTTGTTCGAATTATTGTCTTCCAGTCTTCCGAAAGGGCCACCTTGACGGGTACTGGCTCGATCTGGCATCCTATCTTACGTAAGATGGCCCGTCCATACTCCGTGTGACTGAGCCGGATTCTCTGATTAGAGAGGTGGGCTTCGATGAGCTCCTCCACTGTGTTGTAGGCGCCCATGTCTAGCAAGCTTAGCGTAGACAAGTATATTGCACGCCCAGTTCTCACTCTGTTGCCTTGCGAAGCATCGTGTTGAAGGTGTCCCTATTCGCCTTCGTCGGGTGAGATACGGGGCACAATAGGTATCTCGCGACCCGACGAACCGCGTGCCAAGCGCATGACATCGTCCTGATTCTGGCTTGGTTTCTGTTAGATACCTTCCGAATCATGCCAAGAATATGTTCGGTGTAGTCTTGACCTTTGTGACAGCGGCTTGTGCCTTCCCACTGCTCTTAAGCAGTAGACTGAGAATCCTAATTTGCTATTTGGTTTGATGGCCATTCCGTCGATGGAGATAGTCACGTTTGGCGGCGGCTCCTTCTTGAGTTTTCCTTGTTGGATCATGCGCAGCTCCAATTTTTCGGGAGCGCAGCTCAGTCCACAGGACTTGGCATACTCGTGCACGGTCGCCACCGCCCGCTGCAAGGCTTCCTCCCCCCAGGCACTGGACCCCGCACGGATCATCCACAACGTGATGTCATCGGCATATGACGCGTGATTCACACCTTGGATTTTCTTGAGCAGACCGGTTGGGGCAGGAGGGCCAGATGGAAAAGCAGGGCGACAAGACCAATTCCTGAGGGGTGTCCCGATCACGAAGCTCGACAGGGTCGGATTTCTCTGCCCGTATACTGATAGTCACCGTTCGATTTGACAGAAAGCCGTTTGTGTAGCCGAATGTCTTGCGGCCACACCTGGTTTTTTTCCAACACGCTCGCGTGCGACACGTATTCAAAGGCCTTTTTCAGGTCGAGGGCGAGTATCCCACGTTGTGCGTGCCTCGTTGCTTGCTTGACGACCACCTCATGGGTTTGGATCATCACGTCCTAGCTGCTGAGATGTTGCCTGAAGCCGTACATTGTCTCCGGCATCTGATTTGTTTCTTCAAGTGCTTCTGCAGCCGGCGAAGGACCATGTGCTCCATCGCCTTTCGCACACAAAACGTGAGGGAGATGGGCCACATGTTGCTTATCGCGAGGGCCTTGAGGGCTTTGTAATTAAGCAGACATCGTCTTCCTTTCATTCCTTCAGCAACTGCGAGCTCTCCCAGGCTTCGTTGATGTGCACTAGGAGCCACGGGTTGCTGCATCGCTCAAGTTACCGAGGAGTTTGTAAGCTATGGCGTCCCTGCCGGGTGCGCTTTTTTGTTGCTTTTGTCTATCACTGTCTACATTTTCCTTATTGTAAACGGCCCATCGAGCTTTTCGTTATCGGGTCCCTCGTACCTCTCAGGCACCGTCTACTGGCCCTTCTCTGTTTTTAGGTACTTCGGTTTGAGATCTTCCAGGAGTCTGCGGCCATCTCCCTTGTACATGTTGAATATTTTGTCAAGGTTGCGATAGGTCGCAGTTCGGCTACTCAGTGGGTCGATCAGATGCCTCAAGAGGCACCACGTCTTACACGCCGAGGGCTTGCTCTGCAAGCCGTCACAGGTCTTCAGCCAATTTTCCCTGCAGAGCTTGACTGCGTGCTCTGTGATTTGTCTGTTCAAGACTGCTACGTACTTGACCAGATTTCTGTTGTGTCTCTGACGCTTCTCCCGCCGCGTTGACGAGTGCCAGGCCGCCCACATGTTGGTTAGTCTAGCATTCGCGTACGGTGTCTGCGACGTCGTTGAGATTTTTTGGGTGAATTTTTGGAGGACCTTTTTCTGGTCCCTCGCCCATTTATTGTAGGTCTGTTTTCTTTCAGATGGTTTCGATTCTTCCTCTGACGCCTCTTCGTGTTCTCGGGTAAATTTATCCTCTTGTCCGAATCCGTGATACGCGCCTCTCCCAGTACAGCCCAGTATCGGGGGCCTCTGATCGTAATGCTGATAATGCTGTGGTCAGACCCCAAGTCCACATATTCCTTTTTCCAGGTGACGCATATTGTGTCCGATGTACGTCAAGTCTGGCGTAGTGTCCCTCACGACACTGTTGCCTCTTCTGGTGGTTACGTCTGGTTCTTTCAGGAGGCTCATCTCATGATCCTCCATCACTTTGGTCCTCTTGGACTGGAATTCATATCCCCACGTTGTGTGAGGGCGTTAAAGTCACCGATGATCAGGAGTGGCCTACTTCCCGCCAACCCTTCGCCTGGCTCACGATGCAGTCAAATTCGTACTGACGTTGTGACGGCCGGCAGTGCACGCTCATTACGAATAGATTGCCATAGCTGCCAGTTTCTCTTGCATGAATTTCGACCAGCGTGTGCTCGCACTCACCCTGCGCCGTGACGTGCTGAGTAGCCGCCAGTTCCTCCGCACGAGCACCGTCGTTCCTTTTTCCCTGAGGTCAGTGTAAATGACGCAACCCGGGAGTCTTCGTTTCCCATTTGTTTCTTCTAGAACAATTATATCGGGGTTGTTTTCTTGCCCGTCAATATGTAACAGTAGCTCCACTTCTTTATTGTGAATGCCGCGGCTGTTTCATTGGTAAATTACAGTGGTGTCCTCCTCCGGTCTTCTTATGCTTCTTACTCAGCTTCTGCATCATCCTTACCGGATGTCTCGAGTCGACCGCGCCTTTTCGCGATGGCGTCCTTGATTCTTTCGGCCCGCTCCTTTTTCTTTTTCAGGGACGCGAAGCGGTGCCGCACCGACGTTGAGGCTACTTTTGTCGCTAGGCGGTCGCGCTTCACCGCGAGTATGTGATGCTGACTCTTGACAGCTTCAAGTCGGGCATCCATATTGCCCAGTCTTATGTTAATTAGGGTGACTGCAGCCAAAATGACCGCCAGCTCCCCCTCTCACGGGATCTGCATCGTTGCCGCAGTCGAGGTCTCTGCGGTAACACGGCTCTCGTCGGCGACCATCGCCTCATGCCCGTTGCGAGGCCTCAGCCTCTCCCGTCGTCCACTCTTCGAGGGGTGAGGGGTGTGGTCTCTCCGCAACACCTTGCTCAAACTTCCGGAATCGTTTGCTTCCATGGTATTGACTTGGTGTTTTGTATTTGCCGAGCTGCCATTACTCCCTAGCGTTTCCGTCTTGCTCATAGGCACTCGTATATTTATTTATTTTATTTATTTTCAATACTGCCAGTCTCACTTGGAGACCAAAGCAGGTGGGCATACAGATACAACGTGAGTGCAACAGAATACACGCAGTGCACAGTACAATGGCATGTCATACAAAGAATGTTCTCTCTAATACAACATTAGTATATACAACGGAAGAATCAAGGTTAATACAATCCAATGGAACACAAAGAAGCCATTAAAAAAGAATTTGCATGAATATGAAACCTTTTCCTTTCCCTTTTCATGGTTGGGGCTTATTTCCTATCGCGTCACAAAATATTGATGATGATTCTATGGCAGCTACTGTTGGGTCGAGGTTGTTCCACTCCCTAACTGCTGTAGGAAAAAATGAGTATTTAAACGTGTTGGAGTTGCAAAAGTATTCAGTTAACATTTTATCGTGTTTATTACGCGATATCCGGGATCTAGAGAAGGTGATATATTTGGAAGAAATTATGTTGAAGTGGTTGTGCAGAAGGCTATGCATGAATTTTAACCGAGCTTGTCT
This sequence comes from Rhipicephalus microplus, assembly GCF_013339725.1. NCBI lineage: Eukaryota > Metazoa > Arthropoda > Arachnida > Ixodida > Ixodidae > Rhipicephalus > Rhipicephalus microplus. Next base: position 14,094 of record NW_023608883.1, on the reverse strand, counting down.
TGCTCTGCCTGCCAGTGTGTCTAAACCGGATGATGCTAGAAGTTCAGTGGGCGTCAGTACGTTTGTATTTGTTATGAACCGTATCGCTTTCTTTGAACTTTTTCTAGTTGATTTATGTTAGTAATATTGTGAGGGAACCAAACAGTGTTAGCATATTCCAGCACTGGCCGCACAAAGGTTGTGTAACTGAGGAGTTTGATAGGAGTGGGAGCAGACTTCAAGCACCTTTTAAGAAAATAACTTACGGATAGCTTTTGAGGATATGTTGGCAATGTGTTTGTTCCACTTGAGGTCGGTTGCTAGAGTAAGTCCTAGGTATTTGTGTTCATAAACTTTAGTTAGTTCAGTGTCGTTAAGTGAGTAAGTAAATTCTGACGGGTTCTTTTTTTTGTCACCGTCATTGACACAGATTTGCTGGTATTAATAGACATTTGCCATTGTTCACACCAGGTGTTTATCACGTTAAGTTGTCTGTTCAGGGTGTGGTGGTCTTCGTAACACAGTATTTCTTTATAGATAATGCAGTCGTCTGCGAACAGCTTTATGTTGCATTCCATGTTAGTGTGATGTCATTAATATAATTAAAAACAGCAAGGGCCCCAAGACCGAGCCCTGAGGTACACCAGATGAGATGGGAACAATGTCGGATGATGCTTCATTGAAATGGACGAATTGCGAACGCTGGGATAAAAAATCGCCAATCCAAGCAGAAATATTTCCGATGCCAATTATTGCCTCTAGTTTTGCTATTAACTTGTTGTGACACACGCGATCAAAAGCTTTGCTAAAGTCCAAGAATATAATGTCTGTTTGGCCGCGATTGTCAATTATCTGTGCAAGGTCATGAACAACTTCCGTTAATTGCGTCACTGTTGACATTCCGCGTCTAAACCCGTGCTGGCTGGGTGTTAATATGCGATTTTGTTCAAGATATACTGTCAGGTGTTTTGAAATTATATGTTCTAGGATCTTGCATGATGTACTGGTAAGGGATATGGGTCGATAGTTAGACGGAGAGTTTATGTCACCTGATTTATGAATTGGTATCACCTTTGCCTTCCTCCAGTCATTTGGCACACGTGCAGTTGATAGTGAAAAACGATAGATAATACCCAGGTATCTGCTGCACCATTCCGCGTATCGTTTCAGGAATTCATTTGGAACATTGTCAGGGCCGCTTGATTTTTTAGCATCTAATCCAAGTAGAAGGTTAAGGATTCCCGAGTCAGATATGATAGTGGGTCGATGCTGGAGCCTGTAGAAACGACCGATGGAAGAAACCCGTTATCTGTAGTAAATACAGATTGAAAGTACTTGTTGAATACATCAGCCTGGACAGCATTTTCATCATGAGTGCGTTCTGGCGCCAAAGTATTGCGTGCACGAAAGTGATTCCAAAATCTCTGTGGATTATTTTTTAGGAAATCTGGTAGGATTGTATTAAAGTATTGTTTCCGTGACTGGTTCAACTTTTGTTTCAGCTCTTGCTTGGCACCTATCAGCTTAGATTTCACGACTGATTGACTTTCTGTATGTTTCAGTGAACGACGTAACCTTTTAACTTTCCTTTTGGCATGTATAACCTCGCGCGTTACCCATGGGCTGTATTTTCTTGGTTTCCTAGTTTTTAACGGTATAAATTTGGTAATGCAGTCATGTATTATGCCCTTAAACTTTATCCAGAGGACATTTATATCTGCCGACGGATCAGAAGCAAATTCTGAAAATGATGTGAACTCATGTGCCAGGGATGTCAAAACGCCAGCGTCGTTCGATTTCTCAAAGTCAATGATTTTGCTTTCAAAGGACCTTTTCGAATAGAACATGATAATGGTAGGTGGCATATCGGGATATCGTGGTCGGATATTCCTTCAATAATGCCAGTTTGCAATGTATTTAGTTGAAAGTGATCACTAAGCAGTATTAGGTCAAGTATGTTGTTTGCAGTACCTTGTGAGCGCGTTGTTTGGCTAACTACTTGTTCCAGACTAAAATTTAGCATCAGATCAATCAGCGCTTCGGAAGCATGTGATGAATATTCCTTTGTGTTCCAATTAATGTCTGGTAAGTTAAAGTCCCCCATAATGATAATTCTTAGGCTTGGGGCGTGGTTCTGCAGAAACTCATGTATGTTCCTTACGCAATCTTCGTTCGAGTCAGGACTTCGGTAAACGCAGCCTGTAATTATGGCAGTGCTGTTGCAGATGATTCTGCAGAACACCGCCTCAGCTTCCTTCACATCTGGCAATTGTACGAATGGAAGGGATTTCTTTATCAACAGCGCCACACCACCACCACGTGACGGTCGGTCTTTTCGAATGATGCAATAATTTGGAGGCACTATTTCGTGATCTGAGATAGCCGGGGAAAGCCACGTCTCAGTTAACGCTACTATATCAGGGTTATGTGCAAGGAGTAGGTTTTCAAACGCTTCAGTCTTATTTAAAATGCTTCTGGCGTTTACATTTAGTAGTGTTAGTTCCTCGGCTGTGTTTTGCTTCGCGTGTTTGGACGTTTTGCTTCGGCGTTTTTTCTCAGCGGGACCCTCTCCCCCTTGCCCTCATCCCAGGTGAATACTTGATCATTTATGTAAAGTTTGTCCAATGACAAAGACACTTTGTCATGATGCTCCCGGTTTGCCTTTGCGCTATTCCACAGCAACCTTCTTATCTCTCGTGTTCTCTTACAGAAATCTTCCCCAATAGAGAGACCCGTATTTTTCAGCTTGCGTCCCTCCCGCAATATTATTGATTTCTGTCTAGAGTCAAGTAGCCTCAACATTACTGGTCTCGTTTTGTTCTGGGCCGGTTTTCCAAGACGATGAATTCGTTCTATGGTCACAGGCTGTAAGCCGAGTATGTCCTGAACAATGCCTTTATTTACAGCTTGTTCCAACTTTTCACTGTTCTCCTGTTCTGTTTCCGCTAAGCCGTATACTAAATATTGGACCTTCTACTCTGGTTTTCCAGGTCGTCCATTCGTTTTTCCAAATTTTTGGTAATCAGATGCATGTCTTCTATTTGTTTTACGCATGAAGTTATCTTCGGTTCAAGGCGCGACAGGGCATCTAACTTTTTATCCATATCAGCAAGCCGCCCCTCTTTAATTTCTTTGATATCGACGGCAACTTCCTTCAACTGCTTTGCGATTTGTGCTAGATCAGGTCCCGGATTACTTTCAATATCTCCTGCTAGCAAAAGAAGCTTTCTTAAAAATAGCAACACACTCGCAAATGCACAGCAAAGCCGAGGGCACGGCAGCACCAGCAAAAATGGGTCACCAGAACGTATACAGTAATCGTATTGTCTTCTTACCTGCACGATGAAGACAAACGGGTTAGTGACCGTCATTTCGCCGGTGCCGCCGTGCCCAATGGACGCACTGCGAGGAGGCAGGCTACTTATAGGCGCACTGTGAGGCGGCGCTGGGTGCTGGTGACGTAGATCATCACACGTGGTCCTGGTCACGGATCTGGGCTGGCAGTCCCAAGGCGCCGGGCATGTTATCTCCGTCACGTGGAAGTTGACGAAGCTTGTGTCCGGCGCGTACCCGGGCAATCGTGCTGGCATAGCACGTACATCACCCACGGATGCAAGAAGACCGATGGACAACTGCACGATGAAGACAAACGGGTTAGTGACCGTCATTTCGCCGGTGCCGCCGTGCCCAATGGACGCACTGCGAGGAGGCAGGCTACTTATAGGCGCACTGTGAGGCGGCGCTGGGTGCTGGTGACGTAGATCATCACACGTGGTCCTGGTCACGGATCTGGGATGGCAGTCCCAAGGCGCCGGGCATGTTATCTCCGTACGTGGAAGTTGACGAAGCTTGTGTCCGGCCGTACCCGGGCAATCGTGCTGGCATAGCACTACACACCCACGGATGCAGAAGACCGATGGACAACTGCACGATGAAGACAAACGGGTTAGTGACCGTCATTTCGCCGGTGCCGCCGTGCCCAATGGACCACTGCGAGGAGGCAGGCTACTTAGAGGCGCACTGTGAGGCGGCGCTGGGTGCTGGTGACGTAGATCATCACACGTGGTCCTGGTCACGGATCTGGGCTGGCAGTCCCAAGGCGCCGGGCATGTTATCTCCGTCACGTGGAAGTTGACGAAGCTTGTGTCTGGCGCGTACCGGGCAATCGTGCTGGCATAGCACGTACATCACCCACGGATGCAAGAAGACCGATGGACAACTGCACGATGAAGACAAACGGGTTAGTGACCGTCATTTCGCCGGTGCCGCCGTGCCCAATCGGCACGGCGGCACCGGCGAATATATATGGGCTTTCTGCTCCTTGATCTGAGGATTCGACGCTCAGTGATTTTCTAAGCTCTGTCCTTCGTTTGTGTCCCTTTGCTATTCGTTTTAAGAGGTTGGTGGGGGTGAGGGGTGGGGATTCGGTTTCACTGGTTCGCGCGACGGGAGACCTGCTGGTCCAGCCAACCTTCTTTTCGGCAATCCCTCGGTGCTCGGTTGACTCGTTCCGGGGCTTCGAACCGGCCTGGAGCTCGATCTGGCCCGGCAGCACAAGCAAGTCCGGGTTTCGAAGCGGCCAGGACACCAAGGCGGTCCATGCGTCGTCTCACAGCGGGGGTTGCCACCGCCTTTGCCGCCCTTCATCTTGCATCGATTGGGAGTGGCTCTGGCAGCCGTTCCGCCGCCCCTGTTGTTTCTGCTGCAGTGAGGCGTTTGTGACCGGTCTCGTTTTAGGAGGCGCTACGGCGGGGTCCACCAGCAGGGCCTCTCTTTTCTCGGTTATCTTTCTTGGTGTCGTATTGCTTCTACGCTCGGCGCTGCTCCCAGCGTCACTGGCGGACAATATAGGGCATCTTAAAGCGGGCCTCGCTGGCCCTTGCCGCGGTTAAGTGATTGCCTGCGCACAGGCCACACTTTGCGATGCAATTGTGGTTTTCAGGAGGTTAGAGATTCCTCATCCGCAGCAGAGCTTGTTCAAATCATCCGGGCACACCTCCATTGTGACCCGCTCTTCACACAAATAGCATACGTCGATTTGTTGTTTGTGCAACGTGCACTCTGTAAGCAGGTTGGCGTATCTCAAGTAGTTGGGTACTTTGAACCCTTCGAAAGCAATGACGACTGATCGGGTCTCACCATACGGATTTGCAGTAGGGTCGTTGGGTTATGCTTCTGCACAACGTTGGCCTGAATTTTTGGGCCTTGTCCTCGAGTGGGATGCCCTTATGACGCCCTTCACCCGCTGTGGGGGCCACTTCGTAAGTACTAACTTCGTGCGCTGTGGCACGTATATCAATTGTTCCAACAGCAGCGTAGTGGTTGGCGTGCTCTCTTTTAGAAGTGCTCACCACGACGATATATGCTGGAGGTTGAGGCACACGACGTCTTAGTTTGCTTCATTTGCGGGGATCTGTGCCGCCGCCGCGATCGCACGACTTAGTTTAACGCGGGTCACATCACTCACGTGGAGCCCACTCGGTCCCACACGATCTTTATGTCGCCGCACGGCAAATCTGGCTTGCGCAAGCCCTTCAACAATTTGCCCCTTTTTAAGCGATTCGCCCTTGAGGTACGTTATCGCTGCCTGTGGCGCCATCGTCGAGGTGGTTGCCCGGCTGTTGATATCATGCGTGGCCTCCGCGCCCTCTTGGCTTGCTCAAAGTGCAGGGTTTAGGCTTCGCTTGTCCGCGCCTTTAAGCCTGACTCTCCCGCCGGCAGTTTTCCAGTCTTGCGATCTTGTGCACTCGTCCGGTGAAATTTCGTATCCGTCCACTTCCACGCACATAGCGGTAGTCATTTGAGGGCAATGTTCACTGGCGTATTCACTGAAAGTTCGATTTTGACTAGCGTCTTCGCCGAAGTTTGCGCTAGGCCTACTGCTTCTCCGTCCGAAGCCGAAGTCAACGTTAGGCCCAGGAATGGGCGCTGCTCGCAGGCACTGAAAAGTCTTTTAAATTCAGTCAAAGTGGTCCCCTACCTCAGAATTTTGGTTCCTGGAGGTTCACACGACTTCATACATCCGACCAATGTATGTTGATGAAGGTGCGACTCAATAAATCGGCGAAATTAGTGAAAAAGAATGGAGCAAAACAAACGCACGGCTATGCTCGACGCCAAGTGGCGTGTCCTCCCCTAAAGTATTCGAAACACGACGGCCTGATGGCAGCGTAGGCAAAATTGCTTCCTAGTCGTCACTATCTTGCTCATCGTTCCTGTTACCTTGACTTACCGCAGCCGCTTATACCACCCCTGGGGAGCACATGATAAACACGTTCCCACCCTTCGGCCGCCGGAGCTGGCATAAGAGTCACTGGTAAAGGGTGATATTGAAACTGCAATGTTAGGCTGACAATCATGTTCAGATCTTTTGAAACTGATGACTGCATGACCTTCCATGAAACTAGAAAACCTGAATTGCTAAATCAATGCAGGTAAAGCAGCTTTCACAAAAAAATGGCCCGTATCTACATGTTTCACGGCGAATTTTGTCGAAAGACGACAGCAGTATTCCACGTGGAGAGAGAGAACAAAATGTTTATTTGAGGTTCTGTGCGGAAAATTGGTGAATCGTATTGTTGGAGAGTCTCTTTCCTGCAGCGAAGGCTGCGACTGATCCACAGAGCTGAACTAATGCGTCGTACCAGTGGAGCCCTAGAATAGGGGCACCACATTGCCAGACAGACTTCGTCTTCACCCTGTATATTCCTCGGGGCGCTAGAGTTCTAGCCTGTCTCGATTATGTACGAAATAAGTTTTGTACTACTACTACTACGAAGCCAAACGAGTGCATCGAGGCACTTTAGGCACGAGTGCTCTCTGGCAAATATCTTCAAAAACGAAGAAAAGCGTGCGCACCCACAGAAAAAGATGCGCGCCTGTCTTGGACGCAATAAGGTGTAGAACACAAAGTGACGGGCAGGTGCCACCAGCGCGTCGTCTCAGCAAAGCGTTGGAAACCCTTGCCTTTTGAGCATCACATTGCATTGTCAGTGCGGCGTGATTAACGTTACGGTCCTTAGAATGACTTATGTGTGCCTTCTCTAGTGTAAAGACACACACACGCAAAATATTGACGTGTTGTTATGGTGCCTCACGGAAGCGCAATAATTGTTTTTTACTTGACAATCGCACATGTAGGAACGCTAAAACTTGAGCAATATGGTGGGCACTGCGTACGGGGCTGGCCGTTTGGGGTATCACTTGGTGCCATTTAGGATATCTTTACGGCAGAGAAACAAACAACTACAGAAAGACAGACGGAAATTTCTGCGTCTAAGTACCTCAACAAAGACTATCGTTTCTAAAAAGCTTTCTTCCCGCATTCAATCGGGCAAATCGAGGAGCAGCCAATCTAGAGAAGGGGGTGGAGCGTAGCTATGTAAGGGCACACAAAGCCAAGGAAGGAGCATAGTATGGTATGACAAAGGGGTCGGAAGGAAAAGTGGAAAAAGAGGGAATGTATTCGAGGTTGAGAAGGAGGGCAAGACAAATGAGTGATATTCAAGGAGGATAAAACAACGCTGGACTGCAAATGAATGCCCAGGAGTGAAGGCCTGCCTATATCAATATGGCGGCTGTGGCGCCCTTTTAACTAGGGGCGTTACACTCTATTATAATTAGGCGATTAAGAACAGAGCGTTCCTCTTAACGCCCAACGAGTTTAATGTAGAAACCTTTTCGGGTCACATAGTGCTCCAAGTGTGACTTAGTGTTAAAAGTTTGTCATAGTAAACCTCTAATTGGAGGCAAAGTTCTTTGTAGATTTATTCACCCGGACTCGTTTCTGAGTCTTATTTCGTCGGGGGCAACTATTTGTTAATGTAGAAACAACGTACCATTAACATTAACACATCAAAGCCACTCGATCTTGAAGTGGGCACTACCAAAAAGTGGCAGCATATTCACGGAGTGCATTGTGGAAAGTGGGGCGAAGTATCCGTCCGTTTATTCGTTCTTGCTTCCGTCCGTCCATGCGTACGTCTGTGTGACCGTCCGTGAGTCCATTCGCCCATCCGTGCGTGCATATGTTCATGCCTCCGCACGTCCATCTGTGCGTCCGTCCATGCGTAGGTCCATGCATCCGCCCCTGCGTCCGTCCATGCGTCCATCCGTCGATGCAACCATCCGTGAATCCGTCCATGCATCTGTCTGTGTGTCCGTTCGTCCATCTATTCAACGCTCCAAGTACCACCATCTCGCAACTTTTCATCATATATTCCCAATATAAAGCAACCGCCATCCAGCGGACATTTCAAGGACTAAACGAGATGTGGCACGCGCACACTTTCTTACGGCTTGCGCTTCATGTCTACTTCCCACCTTTAATCACCTCGACTTTATGGTATATACTAGTTCACTGTATTCATGGCACTGCGGCCCAACGCTCGCTAAACTTTTCTAAAACCAAGGAAGCTACGCCTGGCGAGTACAGTGTAGAAACCCTTTCTGTCAGAAAGTGCAAATGTACATGCCAATGGCTGCTAATGGGGAACGAGAGACAGGAGAATTCGGCTTTTACTTTTTGCGGCTTGCGCTTCGTACCTATTTCCCACATTTAACCACCTTGTTCTCATGGCATAAACAGCTTCACTGTATTCGTGGCACTGCGGCTCAATGCTCGCTAAAGCTTTCTAAAATTGGGACGGTTACGCCCAGCCTGTATAACGTAGCAACCCTGTCTTGTCAGACAGTTCTCAATGTACATGCAAATGAATGTTAAGGGGCAATGAAGCACAGGAGAATTCGGCTTTTAGTGAACGCGCACGCTGCAAATTTTTTATTGTTCAACAATGCACAGGAGAAATTTCCCACCGGAACCACCTTGCAGGTCAAAACGTAAGACTTGTTACACACTATGGCTACGACTACGACTAAGACTACGAGGGACGAACGAGTGCCGCTATAAGGAGCTTTGCCCCTAAAATAGCATGTTTCCGCCATCTTGGCAGTGGCAAAAAGCTTACTTCACTTCTGCTGGCAAGGCACTGCGAGAGCACCGGCTCAAGCATTTTTTAAACCCTCCTTAGTGAGGCCGACGAGGAGCACTCATAAATATAAAGTACGGGAGGAAAGAATGAGTGGGCAGAGACTAGGATGGTCTTGTATATTACAGGATAGGGAGGGGTTGCGAAAAAAACACAGTTTCGGCATGAGGGCGAAGCAATGATGGTGATGGCAAAAAACTAATATGCCACATAAAGAACGACAAGCCGCTCAATATTTTCGGCACACCTCTAAAACATGAAGAAGGACGCTAGAAAGCACGCTTACGTATACACTGCACGAGTGTGAACGACGTCATAGCTGTACATGTTTGTATTTGAGGAACACGCTGAAAATGTAACAATGCAAAGCCGATGCATTTGATTTTTTTATTTTTATTTTAAACTGTGGCACGTGGAATGATCCCTCTGTATACACGCGGGGGCGTTGACACCTAGTGTATCTAAAGCCATGCCGAAGTTCTTTTATATTTTACTCTTCTAAATAATGAGTCACACAGAAAGTAGCCACTTTAAGATGCGGAGCATCTCTTGCTCGAGTATATCTCCCGTGGCGTCGGTGTCAGCGACTGCTATCACACGCATGCGCAACACTCCTCTTTCCCTCTATCCATCAAATTGCCGTTATGCTCTCCAACTTTTCCCCTACCACCTGCTTGCGCTTCTTCTGCGTTCTCGCTTCTGCTCTCGCGGCGCATGCGCTGCTCTCCTCATCCATTTCCTCTCCTTCAAGTGTGAAGAGAAGCGTGTACGCAGGCGCACCCTTTTCACCTACTCTCCAACACCCCACCACCTGTACGCTCACAAAGCTGACGCAGGCAGCGTGTGCTAGTCGGCGCTTGATGCCCCCCCCGCCCCCCCCCCCCCCCCATAGAGTTTCCTGAATATAGACAAGAGAACGCCTATCTCACATCCAGTGCCCTAACGGTTAACTCGCTCCCAGAGACGCCATAATTTGTTTTGAACTGCCAAGGCGTGCCTCGCTATCATGGCATGCAATGGTGGGAGTTTAAAATACGAAAAAGCGCCTGTTCGCGCTGCACCCGCTTATAAAATGTCATCTGGGTTACACCGCGTTCATCGGATGCGACAAAAACAGCGCATGAGGAAGAGACTGCTGAGCAATGCCTGTGAAGTTCACAGCGCATCGCGGGAATCATGCCAGTGCCGGGTTTATGCGATTTATTATTATTTAGTTTATTTATGTATTATTTATTTATTTATTATTTATTATACCCTCAGGGCCAGAGGCATTACGAGGGGAGTGGTACAGAACAAAGGCATAACATGAGGTAGCATGGTTACAAAAAACGTTGTGTACATAAAGGAAAAGGAAAGACAAAACAAATTAGTATTATCGCAACAATGTGGTCAACAAACACAGATTAAACATCAGATATTTCTGCATATACAATATTGGCTAAGGCAGCACGGACAGTTGGTTATCGGTGATACCCGCAATTTCAGCGGGAAGGTGGTTCCATTCCCGGGACGAACGGGGCAAGAATGACTGAGTGGCAGATTTTGTATGATAATAGTTAATGCCAACCTTGTGACGGTGGTCAATGCGATGGGAAATGTATAGTGGTTGGGGTAAGAGTTCATTGCGCAGGAAGGAATGATAATATATTTTATGTAGCATGGTTAACCGAAAAAGTTTCCTGCGTGATGATAAAGAGGGAAGGGAAAGGCTGCTTTTCATTGAAGATATGCTGGCAGTACGGTTATAGTTTGACAGGATAAAGCGAGCGGAATTATTTGAACAAGCTCGAGAGAAGCGATTAGATTTTTTGGCTTGGATCCCATACTGATGCTGCGTACTCTAACTTGGGGCGTATTAAGGATTGTAAAGCGATAATTTTAGTGACGATGGGGCTCTAGAAAAATTGCGGCGTAAATACCCTAACATGCTATTAGCGTTGTTGATGATATGTTCAATATGTGTTGACCAGCTAAGATTAGTTGTAATGTGCACTCCAAGGTACTTATATGATGTAACTAGTTCTAAAGCTATGTTTAGGTAATAAGTTGACTGATGCTTGGGGTTGCGGGATACATGCATAACCTTACATTTGTTAATGTTTAATTCCATCAGCCAAGTTTGGCACCAGTTAGAAACAGCGGTTAGACCAGACTGAAGGATTCTAATGTCGTCACTTATTAATCTTACGAAATATCACACAGTCGTCTGCAAACAAATGATATTAGAGCACAATTTTGAAGGAGGTCATTAATATAAATAAGAAATAGAAGGGCCCTAGGACGGATTCTTGTGGGACCCCAGAGCGCACTTCGCTGAAAGAAGAGTTAAAGCCATTAGCGTGAACAAATTGGGTGCGGCGGGTAAGAAATGATTCAATCCATTGTAGCACGTTTCTATCAAGGTTGAGGTTACTTAGTTTGTGAAGTAGAAGTTGGTGACAGACCTTATCGAATGCTTTAGAAAAATCTAAATAATGCAGTCTGCTTGAGACGAACTGTCCAGGATAGTGTGCAGTTTTTCAGTGAAGGTTATGAGCTGTGTTTCACAGGAGTATGTTTTAGGAAACCCGTGTTGCGCAGGAGTGAAAAAAAGAGTTTGATTGGAGGAAATTTACAAGATTTGTGAATAATACATGTTCTAGAAGCTTGCAGCAGGTGCTAGTAAGGGAAATGGGGCGATAGTTAGTAGGAGAACATTTATTTCCGGATTTATAGATAGGAACCACCTTCCCGATTTTCCATTGAAGAGGTAGCGTAGATTGATCGAGTGATTGCTGAAAAATTTTTGCCAAGATGATTGAGCTAGTTGCAGATGTATTTTTCAAAAATTTAGCGTCAACGCTGTCATAACCAGGTGAAGAATGAAACTTCAAATTGCTTATAAGGGTGGCAATACCAGGAGCGTCCATGTTCACTGGTGGCATTTGGACGTAATTGCAATAAGGTAGGGTGGCAAAGAGCTGTTGGATTTATGCGAAAAATTGTTTACAAATGTTTCATCAAGGACACCAGCACATTCACTTTCAGAAATATAATCACCATACATATCTAGGAGAGAGATGGAATCATTAGACGTCGGGTTAATAGTGCGCCAAAATTGTTTCACATTTGATTTTAGCATGGAAGGTAATACATTCGACATGAAATTTTCTTTAGCATTTCACACATTTCCGTCTACAACAATAACGCTGAACTCCACCGCCTTAGGATATAATGAAAATCGGCTGGAAAAACTAGGAGCCCAGTAAAGGTGTTCGAGTAAGTATACTTATTGTGTTTATTTAAGCGCGACGCCAGCTGATCCACTTTACAGCGGTGATTTGCGTGCAGTATGCCTCGAGTATGCGGTACCAAATCATTCCCGTACTCTTTTGAGGCCGTAATCCAAAAATATATATAGTATGACTCACGCTTGGATGCACGTACCGCGCTCGTTTAGTACAACTACTCTCGCGATGCAAAGAGACTTTGTGAACGGCGCAGAAAGCATGGCTTTGGCCCCGGTCGAACTGCGACATGCATTGAGTGGCACTAGGGGAAACTGTTTTCGGCCGGCGTCACTGTAGCATTTTGAATATTGTTCTGGCTGGCACTTTTGCACTGTCTGTTTGTTCCGAGTGCCCGGCAGGACTGGATAAACTCATGCGCTGCAGATGCGGTTCAGCGCTCTGTTCTCGTTCTTCTATCACCTCCTGTCGTTCGCGCTTTAGGCGCTCTCTTCGTCTACAATGAGAGTAAGTTAGAGCCGATTCTAGCTCTACGTTGACGCTGCCTTATAGCACACATTTTGCGTTGTCACAGCCAAGGCACGCCGCAGTTCGACTGAGTCGAAGCAACGCTGTCCGCTGTTCGAGCTTCTTTCTGTCGGATAATACTACCCGATGCAGTTGCTTACGCTTTTTGCAATGCATGTGTTGCAGATATTCTGGACTGTCGAGGAACGTGTCCTCAACGTTTCCCTCGAAATCAGCACAAACGTACAGTAGAGAAACAGTGCGAAACATGCATACAGCTGGACTCAGGTTCTGAAGTTTTGCGTTGATTTGCAGAGCCTCTGCTCGCGTGGCAGCTGAGGGAGTTGCTTCACCACGCTGGCAACAGATGGCGCGACACGCTTTTCATAAGGCAGCAAGTACTGAGCGTTGGTCCAGTGTTTTGGTGTATACACTAGAGGTAACTCTGGTGCTAGTGTCTACGAGAGATGCAAAGCTGGCGCTTCAACGAACATGGGAATTATGGGTATGAGATAAATTTGCGTAGTCTTCGTACTTTACGTTGTTACACCTTTGCGAGGCTTTACGCTGCTTTGTCAAGAAATAACAATAACCAAATGCTCGACAGCGACGATTCACCACCTTAATCTTTTAGGCTTACCACTTCAAATTGGGTCATGAAGTGATAACGGTTTCTTCTTTCTTCGAAACAAAGCCAAAAACGCCGTAATAAATGAAGCCACAAGTGCGTTCGGCACCCGCAAGCGCGAAATGGAGGGAAGCCCATGTGGTCACTGAACGATTGCAGTGCCAGAGTCCCCTCTGTTTAATTTTGGGAAGCTCTATGCTATCCCCCCCCCCCCGCCGTGCTCCTCCTGTGCTCTCTTTCTCCATCGGGCATTGCTCCTCGTGGTGTTTTCACCCCCATTGCACATGCTCGCCCCCTCCCCCTCTTTTCCTACGCTCCCGTAACTCTGACCTCGGACGCCGGCGCAGGCAGTGTCTGCTAGTGAGTTTCTTGATTCGGAACACCGTCTGCTCGCGCGGCACAACCGTTCTTTTGCCACTCTGCATATATAGGCACAAGATCATGACCCCTAAGGTAGTACCGGTGGAAGATTCTCTTGAGTGAAGCAGCCACACTACAGCATTGGCAAGTGCAAGCTATGTGGACCCCCGTCTGGGCGAAACCCGCCTGCTCGGAGGTATACACCACGGATATATGCCAATACCGCAAGAAGGCGCGCGACACACATCTTCTCTGCGAATGTGCGCCACCCCCAGGTAACCAAGAAAAAGCAATGCCAACTGCCACCAGCAGCAAAACCACCAGCTGGATGAGTTTTTGTTTGTACACACCATACACAGCTCTGTGAGAAACGTTGTCTGAAACACAGGAAATCACGTCACGCACG